>CP053457.1:128865540-128966449 GCA_022644695.1 Cenchrus purpureus | reverse complement strand
CCTCTTCACTTCATCCATGGTAGAAATTTTTAAGAAGGCTTTAGGGGAGCTCCAATATTGGGGGAGGGGGTGCTCCATCCCCCAGACGGTGGATCCGCCCCCGATAATAGTCAAGGAAGCCATCTTCATTCTACTAGTCCCAATGTGAGAAGCACAATTTTGATACATGTTTTTTTTAGTATTTGAAAATGTAGAAATTGTAAGGACCTTTTTGGCAGAGCTTCTATCTCCCAAACGAATTTCAAGAGAAATTAAAAGTGTGTTTTAAGCCAGACTATGTAGAGTACTAAATGAGCTAAAAAAGATGTAAGATGAACTTGATCACTTCCTCTTGAAATTTGACCTGGGGAATTATAATGGATCCCTTTGAATCACAAAATTATTTTTCTTTAAGAGTACCTTTTATAGAGAATTAGAAGTAGGGGGGGGGGGCTCTACTAAACAACAAGCAATGTGGTTTTCAAACCATAAGAATATATATGTAAGTGGAACAACAAGTCGCTCCGTGCTACCACGAATCTTTTTTTTTTGTATAGAAGCCGCGCACGAGCCTTCAACTAGAGAGGAGCTAGGAGGATGCAATAGATGCATATATAATTACAAATCCACGAGGTGTTGTTGAAGAACGCATGTTACCTTGGCAAGAACACATGATGATGTATTAGCAGCAGGGTAGTGAGGGTAGAAGAGAGAATGGAATTCGGGGTGGGAAGCAAGGAACAAGGACAGGAAGAACAGATGAACACGGACGAACTCCGCTTACTTGTGAATGAAGATGAACAGTGTTCGGTTACAAATTATCTCATGCCCTCACTTGCTCTCCCCTTTGGTATAAGTGCAACAGGAACCGGCTCGTAGGCCCAAGTAGAGAGACAAGCTCGCAGGGGCGGTTCTTCATGGCTTCCGGAAGATGCATAAGCATGCGAACTTTCTTCGGCCCACCACCGGCCCACTAGACTCCTTCTTCATGCTGACCACCACCCCCGCCGCCTCCTCCACCCCCGGCCAGCTCCCGCACCGCCACGCCCATCCCACGATCCACCGTGGCGACCCGTCCTTCCTAACCCGACGCGCCTGACGCCTCGCTGGTCACCGCCGCCCGCGCTCCCGGCTCCCCATCCCCACCTCCCTTCTAGGTCCGCCGGACATGGAGACCCTCGAACCCGAACCCCAAAACCCTAACACTAAGGCCGCCGCCTCGACCACCACCACCGGCCGGGCGACCCACGACCGCCACCACCTCCCACACCTCCGACGCGAGGATTCCCTCCTCCGGTGGTGGGCTGTTAAATGGGCTTGTTAAATGGGCTTCGACTAGGTTATAGTTCATTTGGAAACTTTGTTCTGGAAGATATATAGGATTTGCCGGCTCGCTTGCGGGTTCGCGAAGAAGGCTGACGCCACACAGATCACGTACGCCTTCATTTTCTCGTACGATAGGATGTCAGCGCTAGCTCGCGCGCATTGATGTTGTCCATCGCCGCTGCCGCCACCGCACGCCGGTCTATCCTCAATCGAAGGAACAAGAGGAATATTAAGTTGTGTGGTGGATCGATGGTTGTGTGGCTATTTTTTTTCTTTTTAGAGCTTGTTTCAATACTAGTGGATTAAAATGGAACGTGAAGGATTAGAGGTGATATTAGTTTATTTTAAACTCAATTTTCTCTTCATTGCATTTTAATATTCCTGTACCCAAACAAGCGTTGAATCTATTCCTAATACTGACTTGGGTTGGCTCCCTGCATCTTGCATTGGCACTGTGCCGTGCTGAATCCCTGTCCCCCAGCTGGTCGACGTGGACTGCTGCCCAACAAGCCGGGGCCGGCCGGCTCGCTAGCCAGCCGCATGCACGTGTGGTCACGCAGTCGTCACAGTCCCTCCCGTGCTCGCCCACACCGTACCATGAATCCACCATGCTCCATGCACATGCGGACGACATGGCAGTGATGAAGACGACCAGGCACTCATCGATCATTATACGGATTCGGATGAGCACACTGTCGACACCGTTTAACAGTTTGACCGGCCAAGCTCGATCGACGCGTGTCCTTTTATTTGTCGCGACGTGCAGTGGACACATCGTTCGTGCAATCGTGCCCCCGTGTGGTCCGACGGTCAAAGTATACTCTGTCACCGGATCGATCCATATCTGGCCGCCGATCGACAAGCGGCCGAAAGGTGACGGTTTTTTTTCCCTACTCACGGTATCACAGTGCAGCAAACCGGCCATGTGCAGCGACGACGATTCGTTGTGAACAGGACAGAATCGAGCTAGATGCGCCGGATGGTTACAAATTTAGAGTTCAAACACTAGCTTGAATTAATCATCAGGCTAATTAAGGGGGCTGTGGGCAAGGAACTGCTATGTGCATCATGTATCTTCATGCTGATTGGTAGTACTAGATTGCAGATAATGATCATGCTTGATTTAGCCACTTTTATTTTCAGCAGAGGATTCTAGCCATGTGCACAAAGTTACAAACCACCTCCCTTTTGGTTCGTGCATGCATGGTCGTACAGGTTCTGGCGGCACACGGGTGTAAACGACCCCGTGGCTGTGTGTCCTGTGTGCATGTACCGAATCTGCTGCCCGAATTGTTGACATCTGTCTTCTCTCTAAGGCCACGTACAACGCGTCGGTTTGACGGTCTTTTTGCAAAAATTCCCCCGCTTGGTGAGGCGACGGGGTACCGCGTCGTCTGGCGAGGCGACGGGGGCGTCCCGTTCTCCCAGGCCAAATCGACGAGGTCGAGGACGTCTGCACGCCGTTATGCGGCCTCGCCTTCTCGGCGGCGACGTGGATCCCGCGTGAAGCGTGCGCGCGCGAGAGATTTCCCCGCCAAGCTCGGGACAGTAGCGGTTAGGGCCGCTGCAGTTGGTGAGAGGGAGAGGCACCGGCGAGCATGAGGACGGAGCTCTCCGGCAGCGGATCCTCCACGTCGCCTTGGCCCGGCTGGTGCAGGCCTCTCCAGCCTCAAGCAGCCACGCTTCGGCCGGCCGGCGCGCGTCATGGTAGGGAAGATTGGGAGGAAGATGGGCTCACCGGATCTCGGAGCCCGCGATGTCGACGGGGCGGGCGCCGCCGCTCGTCCGGTCCGACCGTCCTGTGAGGAGCTGCTGCCGCCGCCCGTCATCCCTCAGCGACGACCCGGACCGCCGATTCACCGTAGGCGCCATCGAGATCGAGGGCAAGCTCGGTAAATCGAGGACGAGTCCTCCACTGCAGCCCACTAGGGGCTCTCGGCTCGCCCCACCCCAAGCTGCTACACCGCCGCCCCGAGACCGAGCTCCCGTGGCGAAGAAGAGGCCTTGCTCTTCGTGCCCGCCTCATCCTCAAGCTAGATGTGCTTGCCATCGCCGCACCGCACACGCCGCACCGCTGCGATCGCTTCGAGATGAGAAAGATATTTCGGATCGAGTGGATTGGAATGATGCCCTCGGAGGAAAAAGATGGACGGTGGGCTGAAAACTTTTGGACTCGATTGTGCCACGTCACCATCCGGATTCACATAGTAGCGTTTATGATATTTCTGTAATAAACAAAGGTACTAGAAACACTTGTGATTTTTGCAGCTGTAACTCTGTAAGTTTATGCCGCTAACCACACAATGAAATACACAAATATATTTGTAGTTGATCTTAGCCTCATGCAAAGCATTAAATAGCTTGTAGACAACCCGTCTGTCTGTGGGTTGTATGAACCGTCTGGACATATGTCTGTGTGCTGAGTTCGAGATTCTACAGACGACCTGCCGTCTGTGGGTTGTACATGCCCTAATGTGGTCATAAAAAAAACTCGACCTGCGGAGGGTAAAACCACCCCCACGGTATTGTATTAAGAAGAAGACTATTAAGAAGAAGACCTTCTCACACAGGTCGAGAAAACCCCCGAACCCCTGCCCCACCCATACATAAGGGTCCGTCGCTCGTGAGATAAGCCGGGCCTACCATATGCTTTGACGTTGGACAGATGAGGGAATTTTTTTAACCCTAACCTGAAATTCGCTCCCACGGGGAGTCGAACCCAGGACTTAGGAAGTGCCACCCACTCCATCTAACCAACTCAGCTAGAGGAGGGATGGCCCCTAAGAGCAACTTCAGCAGCTTCCCTATCCTCTCCCCAATAGCAAAAAATAGTCATACAGGGGATGAAATCTTCTCCAGCAGATCCCCTATAGCCTCTCCTTTTTTTTCCATGGACTAAAAACCCCTCTCCATCCCCTCTATAGAGGGAACCTCTCCTCCACCCCCTATTTGTGGGACCCACTCGCTCCCCCTCCCTCCCGCACGCCCGCCCCATGGCGGCCGCCTCCTTCTCCTCCTCGCCTCGCCGCTGGGTCCCGCCTGCTCCTCCTCCGCCGAGCCGCCTCCGCGCCTGCCCCCGACTCGACCTCTCTTGATCTTGAAGCGCGAGCTCCGCGATGGCGAGCTGCTCCCGGCCGAGGACACGAAGAAGCTCCTCCCGGCTTCACGCCGACCGAGCTCGAGCTCCACCAGCCCCGACGAGATGCTCGGGCGCCACCGTGGCGGATGAGCTGCTGGTGTGCCGCCCACTCCTCAAGGCCGAGCTCGAGCGCCTGTCGCGCCGACTCCAGCTGGAAGTCGCCGCCTTCCCGCTCGCTCCTCGCCGCAAGACAAAGACCCAACCTCGTCCCAGCTCGATCCTTCCGCGGCGCGCCGTATGCGATCACGGTTCATCGCCCACGCCACGCCATGCGACTCCTTCATCGGCGATCGATCGTCGTCACCGCGCACTCGCTCACGCACGTGGTCGCGCGGCGAGTGCGTGGAGTCTGCGGGAGGCCGAGCTCGGCGAGGGTGGCCTCCGGGGAGAGCTGCCGCCCCCATAGAGGAGCCGCAAATCGCAGTTCGGGTGGGACGTCAAGTAGAAGTACCCTGGCGTGCAGGTCCTGGCCGCCAAGTTCCTCCTCCAGGCGCCGCGCGCAGCGGCAGCTGCAGCGCTACCGGCGAACGCCGAGTTCTTCGTGTGCTCTGCGTCGGCAGAAACTACGCCAACGCGTGCCCCACCCCGGCATCATGATGTACCACCAGCGCTGGAACAACCTCCAGTTCGTCACCAGCGCCTCGTTCCTGCTCACGGTCTACGCCGACTACGCCACCAAGCTCCCCGGCAGCGGCGGCGGGCTGATTATAGCCATGGTTATAGCCATGGCTAATTAGTGCTAGTTGGTTATAGCCATGGTTATCCCAATCTTGTCAGTAGTACTTTACTGTATCTGTATGAACCTTCATATGGTCTGATGAATGTGGTCTGTGAACCTTCATGTACTCTGCTGTTTTTTTTGGAATGTGGTCAGCTGTAATTTTTCTGAAATCAGTCCCATTATCTGTTCTTTTTTGCTATATGCAGATGCCTGTAGCTCATGCTTGTGTTCCTACTGGCTGGAAGACAGATATATCAAAGGGCTGCAGGACTGCTGGTGCTTTGTGTTAAGGTTATCTATGAAGGAAGGGGTTTGACTAATTCTGTCTTTTTTTCTGAAATGTGGAGCAACAACCAAATGTACTGTTTTTCTGAAATTATGGTGATCCTGTGTGTTAATTTTGGCGTGCAAGGGCTGCCAGCCGCGTGCGTACGTGCTGCACACTAGTAGCAGCCGGCCATCAGCTAGCAGCTAGGTTTGTTCGTCAGCAACTCGCAAGCTCCATCGACGGGTCGATGGATCGAGGAAGATAAGCGCCTTGGGCGACGTGGCGGCGGGCAGCCAGCCGCAGGTGAAGAGCTGCATGCCTCTCGAGTTCCTCACGTACTCCTGCGTTTCCCCAATCCCATCTGTGAGCAAATCAATCAAGCTAGGGCAAAAGGAGATGAGGAAGGAAATCGACGAGCCAGAGAAGGCGCGGCCGACCGGCTGGCCAACCATCGCAATGCGCGGGGCAAACTACTCCCCATCTCACCTCATGGTACTCGACCTCCATGTCTGTCGCCGCCACGGCCGGCCGGGCGCAGCGTGGAGAGATCGGGCGGGAAGAAGATGGCTTTGGCTGCGCTGCTGCAGGCGGGAGGGGTGAGAAAGAGAGAGGAGATGAGATGAGGAGGAACCGAGCAGCGAGTGAGGGACGGAGCGGAGGCGGAGGCGAGTCTTGGTCTTGGCCGGGAGCGGAGGCGGAGGCGGCGGGAAGGAGCTGGGCGCACTGAAAAATCGAAGATTTGGGGGAGGGGAGAAGAAGCTGATGTGGCACGGTGGGACCCACGAGTTGGGAAGGAGAATAGGAAATCACGGAGCAAATTGTGTTTTAGGGATGAAAATATTTTTACTCCACCCTCAATAACTTTATATAGGGGATGAAATTTACTCCATCTGCTGAAGTTGCTCTAATGTGGTCATAACATATGGCGTGTGATATTTACTGTTACTTGCTGTATCCAAGTCTCATTTCGAGTACCGAGTACGGTGTAGACGACGCATTTAAACTCAACCGTGCTGTCCATTTAAAAAAAAAAAGAAAGAAACAAAGAATGCTACCATTTGCTACGCCGGCCGCAGACCACCGACTGGGCCTACGATTGGCGGAGGCGGACCGTTAACGGGCCACGACAATGTTTGTCATAGAGATGCGGCCCAAATTTCTAATCTCCGTTCAGACCTTCTGATATTTCCCAGCTGTTATCACATTCGTTTTTAATCTCTCAAAAGTCAGAAAGTCAGAAGTCAAAACAACGGCTCGTCAAAATCGCCCTGTTCTAACATGTTTGTTTTGCATCAAAATTCCATCGATTTGACGTAATTTTAAGGCATCGAATTCGTATTCAAACGAAACTTGGCTACAGGGACAACTAGTGAAAAATTTACAAAAGTTGATCCGACGGGTGCAGAAGTCAACGCAGAGGGGCATCGATCGACGGAGGTGTCAGAGTGCAGTAGCGAGCCGCTCCCACGGCGCTCTCCTCGCCGGATCCACCACCGCCGTCCGACAACAGCCAGCAGCTCCTCAGCTCTTCCGCTTCTCCGTAGCTCGGGTCGACGCGCCTCCTGCCGGATCGAGTTCCGGCGGCTCCCTGCATCTCCCACGAACTCCTGGTGGTCAGATCCGCCGCCGATGGTGATTTCTAGCCCTCTCCGTCGGCGGGCCCCGGTGGAGATGGCGTGAGCCTCGGCTACCTCCGGATCCGGAGGTGGTAGCCGGCGGCGGGATCCTTGCAGCAAGATTCGACGGCGGCAAGCATCCCCCCCAGAGTCTTCGCATCCTCAGCTAGCCCAATAATCAGTTCTACACAGGACGCGACGGAGGGAGGGAGAGGGAGTCACAGTCACAGTCACAGAGAACATATGGCTGGTGCTATTGTGAGCGTTTCAACGGGTGTGATAAAGACCCTTCTTCCCAAGCTCTTTGCGTTGACAAAGGGGGAGTACAAGCTTCAGAAAGGAGTGAAGCGCAAGATAGCATTTCTCAGGGATGAGCTGATCAGCATGGAAACCTTACTTGTGAAGCTGGCCAACAACGAGGAAAAGTTGGATGGGCAGGCGAAAGATTGGAGGAACAAGGTGCGCGAGCTGAGCTATGATATCGAAGACTGCATCGATCTCTTCATGCACAAGATGAGCAAATCTAGTGGTGCTGAAGCCAACCTTGTCAAGAAGACATCAAGCAAGATTCAAAAGATATGGTCACGCCGCAAGGTTGCTAAACTGATCGAAGAACTCAAGGCTCGTGCTCAGGAAGAAAATGACCGCCGCATGAGGTACAAGTTTGATGAGGCTGCTGATGATTTTGGCAAGGTTGTTCAAATTGATCCTCGACTGCCAGCATTGTTTGTGGAAGCAAGCAGGCTTGTTGGTGTTGATGGTCCAAGGGAGGAGATCATCGAGTGGCTGAAAGAAGATGAGTGCGGGCAGCAACTGAGAGTTGTATCCATTGTGGGGTTTGGAGGTCTTGGCAAGACAACTCTTGCAAACCAAGTTTATCAAAAAATAAAAGGTCAATTCGATTGCTCATGTTTTGTGCCAGTTTCACGAAATCCTAACGTAGCAAAGATATTAACTGATATGCTCAAAGAACTTGGGAGCTGTATCGATCCAACAGATGATGAGCGACAACTCATAGAAAAGCTTAGAGAATTCCTACAAAATAAGAGGTATGCATACAAATGGTATTTATTTTTATCTTTTCCTTTGGCATTTCGCCCCTTTATTATTTATGTATATACTTAGATTGAGTTACGAAAGATTCTTTATGATAATATTTGTTATATGCAATGCCTCCTCAATACTCATGACACTAATTGAGGAGCCATTATATCCAGAAAAACAAAAATATGAATACCTGCCCACCCCCAGAAAAAGCACTTGCATTGCCTCCAGCAGTTGTGCACAGTTTAAGTAGATGCTTAGTGACAAATGGTGATGTTCTTTTAGTTTAGTTTGTTCCTACAGTATAATATCTTAGTATGAGAAATTTAGTGTTAATTTACTGCATACAAATTAACCTCAAACTTATTAAACACATTGACTAGAATAGCATGCGCATTGGGCTAAACCTGATGAAAGTACAGAGATAGTGGTCCATTTGTGCCTCCTGTTCATGTGATGTTACTTCTGAAATGCCTTCCCACTGTCTATAACTTTAAACTCAAGTAGTTAGATGGGTGGTCTTGATGTTATGGGGGTTAGGCAGTATGACATCTTATTCACATCTATTTTGAAATAAGAATATATGCTCACTGTAAACGTTGCACCAGTTGGTAGTAAAACAAGTACCAAGGCTAGCTACGTGATCTATTGCTAACATTTATTACAAATATGTATGTGTAGGTACTTTATCATTGTTGATGATATTTGGAGCACACAAGCTTGGGAATTTGTCAAATCTGCTCTACCCGAGAACAATTTAAACAGCAGAATAATTACAACCACAAGAATTGACAGTGTAGCTGCATCGTGCTGCTCCAGTTTATCAGGATATGTCCACAAGATTAAACCTCTAAGCGACCAGCAATCACATCAACTATTTTTCAAGAGGGTTTTGGAGATGCCTCTGCGTGCCCTCCTCACTTGGAAGAAATGTCTCATGGAATCCTTAAAAAGTGCCATGGTTTGCCATTGGCTATCCTCACTATAGCGAGCCTGCTTGCTGGGAAATCCAACAAGGATCAATGGGAACAAGTGTACAGTTGTATCGGTTCTGCTTTTAGTCACCAAGGAATGAGAGATATACTTCTTCTTAGCTATTATGACCTCCCACACCATCTAAAGACTTGCTTGCTATATCTTAGTATGTATCCAGAAGATAACAGGATTGAGAATGGAAGACCTAATATGGAGGTGGGTAGCCGAAGGGTTCATCACTGACGTGAAGGGTCAATCAGCAGATCAAGTCGCTGAGAGTTACTTCAACGAGCTTGTAAACAGAAGCTTGATCCAGCCAGTTGGCCTCAAGTACGATGGCCAGGCAGGCTTGTCGAGTGCATGATATGGTGCTTGAGCTCATCGTATCACTGTCAGCAGATGGGAATTTTGCCAGCATAGTGGAAGGACAAAGCTACAATGGTGGTGGTCACAAGATTCGTAGGCTCTCTGTACAGTCTGAACATGTGGATAATGAAGTGATGCAGGAGATTATGGATAAGTGGTCACAGGTTCGTTCCATTAGCTTTTATGGATTGCAGGAGGAAGGAATCCCTCGTCTGCAAGAGCTGTATTCCTTGAGAGTACTGGTTTTTCATTATAGCAGCCATCTTGGAAACCAACACGTTAAACATATAGGAAGTTTTTTCCGGCTAACATTTTTGCTCATCGATTGTAGAGAAATTACAGAGCTTCCAGAGGGTATCGGAGACCTAAGCTATCTGCAGACACTAGATATAGAGATGAGTGGTATTACAAAATTGCCACCGTCCATAGGGCGTTTGCAAAAATTAGCGCATCTTCTTGTATCCAATATTGTAGAGTTGCCTGATGAGGTTGGAGATCTACAAGCCTTGCAGGAGTTGTCAACTGTATCTCATTACTCCATAAAATTATTGGAAGCACTTAGACGTTTGACCAAGCTGAAGGGACTTGAAATAGATATGCTTCACAAAGAGGAACTTGGTTGTGATACGGAACAATACGAGGAAGCTTTCAAGTCATCTCTCGCTGCGGTGGGTAAAAATGGGCTTCAGTCACTACATATTACCAAAAGTGATATCATGGAAGAACTGATGGATATAGTTGTGCTGCACTACTCCATGTCTCCGGAGCTTAGTTTATTGGTTCTAGTATCACTCGCCTTTCAAAGCAGATGGTATCGCTCTTACTAATCTCACCCATCTTAATATATTCATTAAAAGGATCAAACAGGAAGATCTCTGCATCCTCGGGGCATACATGCTCTGCTCTACGTCCATTTACTTGTAGAGCATGCCCCTGATGAACAGCTTACCATAAGTAGTCAACTATTCCGGCCTCAAGAAGTTCATATTCTGGAATCATCAAGCTCAGGATGGCCTGGAGATTTTATTTTTACCGGGAGCGATGCCAGAGCTCCAAAGGTTACATTTATATCTTCGATTTGTAGAGAAGGAAATAGATTCCAAGATGGGGTTTGAGTTCAGCATCAAGCACCTTGCAAGCCTGGATCACATCAGTGTGATGATCTATTCTCATGAGCCTGTGGAAGCAGCTATCAGGAGCAGGATGGAAGCTGCAGAAGCTGCTATCACGAACGCAGTCAAGATCCACCCGGACGGCCCACACTTGTTGAAGAATTAGTAAGTCACCACGATATATGATAAGGACGAGGAGAGTATATGTCAGAGGACACAGAATGGATGAGGTTCTCGACGAGCATCTGATTGTACATGATTGCAAGGTACTGATTTGTTCTCTGGCATTTATGAACTTCCTTGCTTCATGGATATATTCTCTCAAATGCCATTACTACTATGAGCCCATGGCAAGCAAGTATACAGCTGATGTTTTTTTTCTCCCATACAGGCAGAAGGACTGAAGCTGCTTATTTGTAAAACTAGTTCACCATGAGCTCTGAATGGAAGGGAACCTCTTGCCTCAATTGAGCTTTACCCGTATTCACTTAATATCTGCAGTACATGTATGGGCTCCTCTGTAACCAGTTCAAAGCTTGCGATGCGACATGGGAATGGTGTCAAAGAGGTTGTGGACTTCTATCAGTGTTCAGTCGTGACGTTTGATGCTTTTGTGTTTCATATTTTGTTCAGTAGTACCATTCTAGTAATCCTTCAACAGTGATAATGGTGTTCGAAGTTCTCTACTTTTTGTTTCCAAACTGCGTTGAATTCCTACTGGTGAATGTTCTTGGACAAGGATTAATTTAGTAATTCAAATCCAAATGGTTTATATGTGGCACTAAATAATAATAGTGAAAATCTTTCCCAACCACACAGAAGAGGAAATCTGCTTTGTGAAATCTGATGGACATTCTGATGGTAGTCAAGGGTCATGCATACTTTGGACTCGGGTTAGTTCCCTGGCCACTCTGGTCATGCTGACGTGTATGCGAATGATCAAGTCATCTGCAGAATCAGGTTGTTTCCCTGAATGGCACCATCAGCGATTTTACAATCTTCACCAGATCAGGCCAGGTCAGCTCGATCGTCAGGTCTCACTCCCGTTTTCCCCTGTCACTTTATTTCATCATATATATTCGCTTTCATCTCTCAGAAAACAAGTCGGCAATTCGCTCAAGGTCATTTCACTTTCCCTGTCCAAACATATTTGGCTTGGTATCTTGCATGCCCGGATTTCCAGTGGTGTGCTGCGAATTATCCGCGTGGGTGCGGCCGTCGCCCCCTTGGACAGCTCGAGCAGGCGGCGACGGCGCTCAGGCAGCCAAAACGCCCTGCAGCATTCTGCGCGCGTAATACACATCCCCGACCTCGCCGGCGCCCGCCGCGGCGGCGGTTTCTCCCGGCTGCTGGGTGCGGTCAAGAGTGCAAAGGGGTAACCGTTAAGTGCACCTCTGAATCTCTTTAATTTAATTATTTGTATTACTTCTGCAATAAGTAGTACAAATAATTGAACTAAAGAGGTTTAAAGGGGTGCAAATTGGTACCTCCATGGCCACCGTCACGCAAAAAAATGCATATCTTGACATTGTTATCAGTAAAATATGCGCAATATTTCATTTAAAATTTTCTACACAATTTCTAGTCTAGTTTAACAAAATAAAGTATTTCTAATTTCTACAATCTCTCTAGTCAAACAAAATTTGGCGTTATATTTCACAAGTATAATATTTATCTAATATATATTCTCAATTCATAAATATAACTAACAACTCTTTAGCTAGTCTAACAAAATTTAGTATTTGAAATTATTTGTACACAATCTCTAATCTACACATGATCCTAATCTACATAGATAATCCTTGATTATTGAATTGCAATACTAGAATAATTTAATAAAAACAAACCGGATCTGCATAGGCGACACTCGTCGGGTAGGTGGGCGCTGCGGCGCCCTGGCCGGTGATGAGGTGCGGCACTGGTCGGTGAGGTGCGACACCGGTGAGGCCGGGGGCTGGCGGCGGCCAGAGGCAGGCGGCGGAGGTGGCGGCGGCGACGCTCAGGCAGCCTGCCGGCATGTCCAACATGCTTCACTTTAATGGCGCGTTGCGGCCTCGGCCCTAACGGTTATGTAACTGTTCAAATAAATTTCAGGAGCAGGTGATGCGGTCACCCGCTCCTATAAATGGCACCAAAAATGGCTTAACATGTGCGGGTCGCAGAGCTACAGTCCCACACGTTTTTGCTGGATCGAGCAGCGATTTCGCCGGCTCCTAAAAAAATAGGTCGCTTTTACAAATGTTTTCTTGACACAGCGTCAGCATCGCCCATGTGCTCCCCGGCAAGCTAACGACTACAGCTCGAGCATGCAGCGACGACGCTCAGGCAGCCAAGACCTCGTCGGCGCTCGCCGCGGCGGCGGGTTCTCCCGGCTTCGTCACCTCACATCCACTAGTTGAAAAATTTTGCAGCACAAGGACAAGTAATTGCTTCGTCTCATTACTTTGGTTTCACCGGGGTACAAATCCTATACCGGTGGTCGTTCTCAAAAGCACATCTTCTCACACTGACCTGACTAGTTGTTTTTTCTCATCACAAACTACGTCGTTGATTCTTCCGCGCTTGTGGGTCCAGTCGTCCGATCTGGACAGGACCAGCGCTTCCAGTTCCACACTTGCACCGTTGGTCGTTCCCTCCCAAGTCCGAGCTCCAATTCTCCGAACCGGGGCATGGGCCTCGCACGCGTGAGAAGTGAGAACGGCGCACCGCGCTCGCAAGCGCCACCATGCCTTCCTTCAGCCGTGGCCCTGTGGCAATCTCTCTGTCCCGCATCGGCGTGCCTCCGTGCTCCATACTTCTGTAGGGGGTCTTCTGCTGTCTGCTCGTCTGGCTGCCAGGGTTTTTTTTACTGCTTGCTACCGAGTCAGTTCCCGCGGTAACCGGTGTTACCGGGCCGGTCCGGTAGCTAAAACCGCTGGTTAACCGGAGTCAAACCGCACCTAGTAGATCTTCCCACCGGTTAGCCGGTCGGTTTTACCAATTAACCGACCCGTTTTTTGTTAAAAAAAACTGGACCGGTACCGGTTTTACGAAACCTGCTGGCTCAAGATGTCTCCACCCACATGTGGAGAGTGGAGGCCCGCAGAGGTCGCAGACCTCGCGCACCCATTGGTCCGTGTACAACCCAAACTTTGGAGTGAAGGCGTTGTAACCTTCGACTGAAAATATTGTAGGACTCAAATCATTTGGCGGCAAACTTGATCTGCAACGGCGACTGTATTATTTTAGTTCTCCTTGCAATCTATTATTTTGGTCTTTCTACAAATTGATGAAGAAAATGTTAAAGCAATATGTTGAACAGACCCAACATGGTGGGAAAGATCGTGAGCAAGTTCTTAAAGAGTTTTCAAGGATTCTTGATGATCAGGTATACAAAGACAGCTTTCTCTTGAGATAACCATAAAATAGAAGGCTTTGAGCATCATGTTCATTTTGTCAGTAGTCACTTGCAGTCAGCTCATGACTGGAACAGTGTCATACGACAAACGTAAGAGTCTTAAAGAAATGGCATAACTCGTTTTGGTTGTGGGCTTAATGCTCGTTTGTTGCTTTGTTCCAGATTGAAAGGATCGTGCTTTTTCTGCTACAACAACAGGGCCGTCTTGCCAGCAGGATTGAGGAACTGGGAAAACAACGAGCTGCTATTCTGGAACAGTATGATATATCACAAGTTTCTCATCTACGTGATGCATACAGACTTCCCGGTGAACCTGCTGCTCCGGCACGACAACGACTCCACGTCGCTGGAGCAGTTCTGCAGGGACACCGTCATGACCATCTGCCACTACCACGGCGGCTGCCAGGTCGGCAGAGTCGTGTGCTCGGCGTCGATGTGTTTTTTTTTTTGAGAACGGGAACTTTATATATTAAAAAGGTACACAGTACATCTGGAAGATTACAGTAAGCTCCCTGAACAAACTAGGAATCACAACGAAGACCCTAGGCAGTTCTATCTTCTTCTCCATCCTTCGCTGCCGCCATCGACTGCAACCACCGGAGCCAAGGTTCCTCTTCACGCCGGCATGGATCCTCAGACTTGAGTTTGCCTCATGAACCGGACCACCATCCACGCCATACCAGATGCGGTGGAGCAAGCGAGTGGAGGAGGAGGAAAGAAGGAACCGATTGTCAGACCTCCACCGAGCGGCTTCGACTTGAAAAAGAAGCTCAAGAGAAGAGTGCCAACACCACCACCGACTCCGCCCAGCGGTGAACTCCTATACACGAACTCACAGACAGACCGGCACGACCGACGAAAGAGAGAAGGAGTACCTTATTCCACAACAGCGACGCCGACTCCCTCATCCAAGCGCCGCCTGGAAACCCTAGCTCTGCCGTCATCATCGACGGCGAGCAAACCCTAGGACTAGATATAAACTACCTATCCTATACTAATCCGCACGTCGATTCCCGTCCTCCTTTACATATATGTTCTATGATAACAAAACCTGTAGATTGCAAACATATGTTTTAATGAGTTGGATTAGGATTGATTTTTATGGTTTGAGACTAAGAAGCTGGTCATTCATTTGTGTAACTTTTTCATGCTAGCCTTTTTGTCCATACATTGTGGGTTTTCACATCGAAAATTTCACAAACTTCGCTGGGCATCCACCCTAAACCAAAAACATCTTTTTGTGATCACCTCCTTGTCCACAACCCAATTTAAGTATAGAGTAAAATTCTCGATGGAGATTAAATATTCCGCAAGATTATGGAATTTATGCTTACTTTAGCAATCATTTCCCCCCTCTTTTATGCTTGAGGACGAGCATCGTTCAAGCACGGGGGAGGAGTCATTACATCACCTCTGACAAATGCTATGTAAGTATTATGTTGCAAAAGTTCTGAGGAGCAAAAGAAAAAAAATGAAAAATGAAAAAAAAATTATGATGAGAAGAAAAGAAAAGTAAGGAAAAATAAGGAATAATAAAGAAAAAAAAGAAAGAAAGAGAGAAAAATGAGAAGGAAATAAAATAAAAGTAAAAAAAATAAAAATGCTCCTCGGTTCTTTTTGCTTCATAAGTTCTCAAGTGCCTTGATGACAAATCCATACTCAAATCTTCCAACCATGTGCAATCTGATAACGAGGACTTCACTCGTGCCTCGGGATCATCCATTTGCCACTTGCACATGTCCACCTATCTAAATGTGTGTGTTTCATCCCTCTCTCTTTCCAACATTTATTTTCCATGGCCTTTTTGACGAGTCTCGGTAATTCTAATAGATCTCTCTCTTAATTTGACAGACTAAACTTCATGGAATTTTGTGGAAGCCCATCAAAAATTGTTTTCCTTACAAACCTGAATTGGATCGGTGAGTTTGTTTTTTTAAAAAAGATTCTTAGCCAGCTTGTTACTTTGCATCTGACGTTGCAGGACCTAAGTACCTTAACTGCTAGATCTTATCTCATCCAAGAGCAGTCCGCATGGACCACCTCCTCTAGTTTCTCTCATCCTATTCGTTTCGGCATATTACACTATTTGTCATCTTTGCATATGAACTCTTTGAGAAGCCATTATTAAAATGACTCCTATATTTTTGACATCGATCAATGAACGAGACAACATATTTGTCATTTTTGTTGATCTGTCATGACATCGCTATTCACTAATGCATGGATTCCGCCTGTCAGGCTCATCTTCAACCAGTCTTGCCATCCCTTTCTTCCTCAACCCTGACCAGACTGTCATCTCCCGTGGCTAGCGACCCTACACCGTCCTCCTGCACTGCGCCACCAGGCTCCTCGTCATAGCTTTGCATGCTCCGCGCGCTCCACCCTCGGCTGGCTCCGCGCTTCCGTGTCATCGCCGGCATCTTCGTCCTGTGGTGGCCTAAACCGGAACTGGACCACCTCCAACCAGGGGTGGATCCAATATTTCTAAGGAGGGGGGGCTGAGTTTCCCTTCTTCCTCCTCTCTTGTCTCTTTCTCTTCTTCCTCCTCCTCTCATCATCTTCTTCTTCCTCTTCCTCCATGGCTGGAATTTCTTGGGGGCTCCAATGGAGTCTTGGCAGGGGGTAGGGGCTCCAGCCCCAGCTGATTGGATTGCCCTTGCCTCCAACCCGGTCGCCGCCCTCTGCGCACTCGCCATGCCGTCGGGCCTGCGCTATTGGCAATACTAATGCATTACGTGAGAAAGTTCAACCTGGTCACCAGAAGTTGCGCGACGAGCTAGTGATGGTCAGGGCGCTGCTCGTTGTAGCCGTCATCGCCGGCTGCCTCGCGACCGCAGAGGCCCGCAGCTGCGACCAAGACGAGGACATTCTTGTGTGACATGCCCCGGCTAGTGCCTGTGGCTTTTCCCACCGGTTGGACCAAACCGCCGGTCCGATTCGGTTAGCGGTCCGGTTTGACCTGATACAAAAAAAAACAGAACAATTCAAATTTCAAACCAAAACGCATAGTGCAAGCAGTTTGGAATGGCTTACCGATCGGTTTGACGGTGGAAAGGTTTAATGATTTGTTGAACAAAAAAACCCGAATCGGTGAAGAATTTTGCGTGTCTTCAAATTTGAATTAAAAAATTAGAAAATAAAGGACAAATTCCTAAAAATATTTCAAGGTGCGTAGAATCTAATGGTGTCAAAAATTTTCAAATATTAGTGTATTTAGTAATTTTTGCGGCCATTAAATGAATGAATATTTGTGATTTTTTGACACCATTAGATTCGTCACAACTTGAAGTATTTTTTTTGGAATTTTTCATTTTTTGAATTTAAGTTCAAGTTTTTGAATCTCACCGGTTTGTTACCGGCCGGTACTGGAACTGGTCTAGACCGGTTCCGGTCGGGGAAAAAACCCAGCTAGTGCCTCCACCCGCCGCCATCCTGCCGTGTAGTATGTGCAGCGAGTGATAATGGAAAAAAAAAAGAAAATAAGAAGCTACTATGACTGTAAAATTTTCATCACGGAATCGATTAATATTCAAGCTATCTATCCTTGTGCCATCGATGGTGATGGTCACAGACACGAGACACCTGCAAGCGCGGCATACGAGCCGGCTAGCGAGATCATCACGTACGGAGTATACGAGCACCTAGACTGCTACTATGATGTATGCTCGTATAGACAAGCGGATGCATTGCCATTGCATGCGGTGCTCGTGCGGGAGCTCCTAGGCGAGCATTTGAGCTGGCACTGCTGGTGCGAGTGTGCAACGCACGTGCCGACACTTCTGAGTGGAATCTTTGCATGTTGGTACGAATGGCGGGTGCTAGATGCATGTATATTGATATCCATTCGATGCATGATGTTAGATGAGTTTCTGAGAACTAAAGAAGCTCTATGTTCGACTAAACTCACTATTCATCCGAAAATCACTCTACTTATCGAAAGATTTACTTTTTAATTCTAATTTTACGAAATTTGTTCATTTCGATGAGAGCTAATTAAAAATGCCAAAAGCAAAATTAAAATCCCTATTTCTAGGCATAGTAATAGCAAACGATGCAATAACATGAACAAAGAAAATCGAAAGGCAGAATCCAAGAAGAAAATTTGATGTGCCGTACTGACAAACATATTTTGTTCCTGGCCCCCATGTGAGCTCTGCATGTAGCAATATATATTTCCTCGGTTTTGTATTGAACAACTTTGTAAAAAGACGCTGCCCTGTAGTAGTTTAGTGTTTTGAGTCTGATGGTCCACTAACAACTACGAAGTCTGCACACAAACAATAAAAAAATCTGCTCAAGGGAAAAACAAAACAAAGAAAGAATAAAATAGAAGTAATTACTTTTAAATAAAGAATTGAGCCGCTGCCCTAGACCGTTTCACGTGCTCCGCTCCAAATTCCCAAGCCGCGCGCTTCTTCCCGTAGGCGTCGCCGCAGCTAGCTCCTTCCCTCTTCCCAGCAGAACAGGCAGGCCGCCGTCCCTTTGCTCCTCACGACGACACGACCTCAGTCCGCAGCCCTGAAAGAGCCTTTTGTAACCAGATCCCCGCCACCAATCCTAAGCCAGTCAGCCCCTTATCTCTTTCCCTCCCATGTAATAACTCTCCTGTCGGATCGATTTCAAACGGTGCCCCGTGCCTTCACCGATCGATCGAGCTCCTGGCTTCTTCCTCAGCCATCCGTTGATGGAGATGGCCATGAACCTTGGCTCGATCTGGATCGGTCATCTGGAGGTGATAGCTGGAAAATTGCAAGCTCCGAGCAGATAACACGGACTCTTGCATGTTAGGTAATTGTTCAGCTCTTGCTTCTCTTTTGCTTTTGCCAAGGTCAATGGAGCATGCATGTAGGAGCTTCGTACCCGGCAGATGGCCATTGCGGCCTGCCGTATATGGCAGCATTTCCATGAGCTCTGTCTTGTAGATAGTAGTTGTTAGATGCACTCAAGTAGATGAGCAGCTTCAGCTCAAACCAGTTCAGTACCATCAATTTGCTCAAGCATTTGTGCTCTGTTCTCACATATTCTCTTCTCTACCTGCAGCCCGTGCGTGTGGTGTGTGAGTTCAGTCAAACTCACCTCTGTGGCTCTGTTATTACCAACATTCCACAGTCAAGTCGAGGCATCATTCTGCACACACGCACAGTATAATATGGCTGGTGCTATAGTGAGTGCTTCAACGGGTGTGATAAGCACCCTGCTTCCCAAGCTCTCTGCATTGGTACAAGGGGAGTACAAGCTTCAGAAAGGAGTGAAGCGCAAGATAACATTTCTAAGGGATGAGCTAACCAGCATGCAAACACTACTTGTGAAGCTGGCCGACAATGAGGAAAGGTTGGATGTGCAGGCGAAAGATTGGAGGAACAAGGTGCGCGAGCTGAGCTATGATATTGAAGACTGCATCGACCTCTTCATGCACAAGATGAGCAAAGGTGATGCTCAAGCCAACCTTGTCAAGAAGATAGCAAGTAAGATTAAGAAGATATGGTCACGCCACAAGATTGCGAACCTAATTGAAGAACTCCAGGGTCGTGTTCAGGAAGAGAGTGAGCGCCGCTCAAGGTACAAGTTTGATGAGGCTGCTGATGACTTTGGCAAGGTTGTTCAAATTGATCCTCGACTGCCAGCGCTGTTTGTCGAAGCAAAGAGGCTTGTTGGTATTGATGGTCCAAGGGAGGAGATCATCGAGTGGCTGAAAGAAGATGAGTGTGGGCAGCAACTCAAAGTTGTATCCATTGTGGGGTTTGGAGGTCTTGGAAAGACAACTCTTGCAAACCAAGTTTATCAAAAAATCAAAGGAGAATTTGATTGCTCGTGTTTTGTGCCAGTTTCACGGAATCCTAACATAATAAAGATATTGTCTGATATGCTCAAAGAACTTGGGAGTTATGTCGATCCAACAGATGATCAACGACAACTCATAGAAAAGCTCAGAGCATTCCTACAAAATAAGAGGTATGTATGAAAGTGATATATGTTTCTTATTTTTACATTTTGGCCCTATTTTATTTATGTATATACTTGAGTTTAGTGAAAAAAATTATGACAGTATTTATATTTATTATATTTAAGATAGTTGGAATAATATATTCTTAACCTCATATGGAATTTAGTTCAGTTTCATTTCCTTTTGGCTGAACTGGGTTTATGGGCCATCGTGGAAAAGCCAAACATGGACTACCTGAGGAGTCATTATATATGTACCTAGATATATATACAAAAATCTCAAGACAAAAAGAAGAACTGGCATTGTCTCCAGCAGTTGTACAGTTTAAGAAGATGCTTAGTAACAAATGGTGATGTTCTTTTAGTTTAGTTTGTTCCTACTGTATAATTTCTTAGTTTGAGTAATTTAGTGTTAATTCACAACGTACAAATTAACTTCAGACTGATGAAACACATTCAGTCCAGATGCCCTCTTGTTTGTGTGATATTACTTCTGGAACGCCTTTCCACTGTCTATAACTTTGAATCAAGTAGTTAGGTGGGTGGTCTTGAAATCTTGTGTTAAGGCAGCATGACATCTTATTCACATCTATTTTTGAAATAATTAAGAATATATGCTTTACTGTAAACTTTGCACCAGTTAGTGGGGTAAAACAAGTAAGAAGGCTAGCTACGTTATCTAGTGCTAACATTTATTACAAATATATATGTGTAGGTACTTTATCATCGTTGATGATATTTGGAGCACACAAGCTTGGGAACTTGTCAAATCTTCTCTACCTGAGAACAATTTAAACAGCAGAATAATTACAACCACAAGAATTGATAGTGTAGCCCAATCATGCTGCTCCAGTTTCACAGGATATGTCCACAAGATTCAACCTCTTAGCGACCAGCAATCACATCAACTATTTTGCAAGAGGGTTTTTGGAGATGCCTCTGCATGCCCTCCTCATTTGGAAGAAATATCTCATGGAATCCTTAAAAAGTGTCATGGTTTGCCATTGGCTATCATCACTATAGCGAGCCTGCTTGCTGGGAAATCCAGCAAGGATCAATGGGAACGAGTGTACAGTTCTATTGGTTCTGCTTTTAGTCACCAAGGAATGAGAGATATACTTCTCCTTAGCTATTATGACCTCCCACACCATCTAAAGACTTGCTTGCTATATCTTAGTATGTATCCAGAGGATGACGTGATTAACATGGAAGAGCTAATATGGAGGTGGGTAGCCGAAGGGTTCATCACTGACGTGAAGGGTCAATCAGCAGATCAAGTCGCTGAGAGTTACTTCAACGAGCTTGTAAACAGAAGCTTGATCCAACCAATTAACATCGGGTATGATGGCCGGGCAGGTGCTTGTCGAGTGCATGACATGGTGCTCGAACTCATTGTATCACTGTCAGCAGATGTGAATTTTGCAAGCATAGTGGAAGGACAAAGCTACAATGGTGGTGGTCACACGATTCGTAGGCTCTCTGTACAATCAGAACATGTGGGTGATGAAGTGATGCAAGAGATTATGGATAAGTGGTCGCAGGTTCGTTCCATTACCTTTTATGGATTGCAGGAGCAGGGAATCCTTCATCTGCAAGAGTTGTATTCCTTGAGAGTGTTGGTTTTTGATTATAACAGCCATCTTGGTAACCAACACGTTAAACATATAGGAAGCTTTGTCCGGCTAACATTTTTGTGCATCAATTGTAGAAAAGTTACTGAGCTTCCAGAGGGTATCGTAGACCTGAGGTATCTGCAGACACTGGATATAAGGGCGAGTGGAATTAGAAAATTGCCACCGTCCATAGGCCGTTTGCAAAAATTGGTGCGACTTCTTGTATACAAAAGTGTAGAGTTGTTTGGTGAGATTGGAGATCTACAAGCCTTGCAAGAGTTACAGACTGCATTTACTTGCTCCATAAGATGTGTGGAAGCGCTTGGATGTTTGACCAAGCTGAAGACGCTTGACATAGATATGCCTTACAGAGAGCAACTTGGTTGTGATACAGAACAGTACAAGGAAGCTTTTAAGTCATCTTTCGCTGCGATAGGTAGACATTTTTTTTAGATAATGGATAATTAAATCCGACCTCTACATCCGAAGATGTACACAGCCAATTATTACAGAGTCCAAACAACAGTCAAAAAGAGCAGACAGGCAGCTACGGGCAACATGTCCCCACCTAAGGTAAACGAAAAAAAATATTCCATCCTTCATTTGCAAACTGTAGAGCAATGACTTCTAATTTCCTGCTCATAGCGATGAGGATGTCCTTGGCCTGCTCCTTACGCTGCAACTGGGCCCGTAAGCGTAGAACTCACGAAAATAACCTGCAGAATTGAATTAAACTTCGTCTTTTTGAAAAATATATCATTCCTGCATTTCCAAATAGCCCAGCAGATGGCCGCGACACCAACCCAAATCAGTTGCTTAAAATCTTTATGTTGATTATTAAGCCAATTACCAAACATATGGTTAATAGATCTAGGTTGGCTCAAATTAGTCGCAAAGAAAATAAACCTCCAAATCATCTTTGCTAAGGGGCAATCTATAAAGAGGTGTCTTTGTATAGTTTCATTCAAATTACAGCGGACACACTTCGACTCCTTTCCAATTTTTCTTCAAGGTTGTCTTTTGTCAAAACGACGCCCTTCTGAAGAAACCAAAGAAAAATTTTGATTTTAAGAGGTAATTTCCACTTCCAGATCTTCCTATGCTGAAACGGTGGATGAGTATCTAAAGCATCAAGATACATCGATCGGACAGTAAAAAGACCGTTTTTCGTCAGCGGCCATTTAAAATAATCTTTACCATCCACCAGAACAACATTAGAGACCCGAGCTACTAAGTGAAGCCATTGTCTTAGGTTATTGTCCACCAGAGACCGCCTGAAGGAAATATTTAGAGGTATAGAGGACATGACCTTAGAAATCGTTACCTTCCTATCCCGCGCAATATGGTATAAGGAAGGGTAAGTATCTTTGAGCGGCTTATCACCTAACCAGGTATCCTCCCAAAATCTTGTGCGATAGGTAGACATGGGCTTCAATCACTAAGAATTGACAAAAGAGATGTCCTGGAAGAAGAACTGATGGATATATTGTGCTGCACTGCTCCATGTCTCCGAGAGCTTGTTGTATATGGTGTCACTCACCTTTCAAAACAGATGGTGTCGCTTGCTAATCTCACTTATCTTAATCTAAATATTGAAAGGATCAAACAGGAAGATCTCTGCATCCTCGGGGGCATACCTGCTCTGCTCTACGTCCATTTATTTGTAGATCATGCCCCTCATGAACGGCTTACCGTAGGAAGTCAACAATTTTCGCTGCCTCAAGAAGTTTAGTTTCTCGATTTTTCATGGTCAAGGTGGCCTGGAGATGTTATTTTTACAGGAAGCAATGCCAGAGCTCCGATATTTATCTCTTGATTTTGGAGCGAAGAAAACAGAGTCTAAGACGGGGTTTGCGTTCAGCTTCGAGCACCTTGCAAGCCTGGATCACATCAGTGTCACAATCAATTCTCATGGTGCCACCAGGAGTAGGGTGGAAGCTGCAGAAGCTGCTATCAGGAATGCAGTCAGCATCCACCCCGGACGGGGACGGCCCACATTTGTTCTGGAGATTAAAGGCACCACGATAGAGGAGTTCACAAGGTAATTCTCTGGCATTTATGAACTTTCCTAATTCATCAATGTCGAGTGATGAACCCATTGTACGCAAGTACGCAACTGATGTGTTGTTATTTTTGTTTTCCGTAGACGCAGAAGAACTGAAGCTGCTCATCTGTAAAACGAGATCGCCGTGAGCTCCTCTGCGTTGCCACGTAAACTCGTGCGCATGTATCTTTTTACTGTTTTTCAGTTTTAGCTGTTTCATTTAGTTGGAGACGTGATGGCCGGAGACGTGCCCATTCACGTCGTGGCCGTTGCGCGCGGCACGATCGCGGCCGTGCGGGATGGCGGCATGGCGCACGCAAGGCGCGGACGCGGTAGTGGCGCGCGCATGCAGGAGCTGAGGACCAAGCCCTGCCTTTGATTTTTCTCTTTCGGTTGTAATCACAGTAATATAAACTAGGTGATACCTCGTGTGTTGCTGCAGAAATTTTTAAACAAAATTTTAAGGTGAAATGTGAAAGTAGAAATATCAAAGTGATTACATGGCGATATTCATCTGTAAACAATATTATACATAAAAGCATGTTAATTTTGTTGAGAGAGAACCATTCTTAAATGATTGATCCTACATGTATTTCAACTGCGAGAATTTTATGGCGTCTTCTTTACATGAATCTAATCTTATTACGCGATGAAGGCGTAAATATATGGTTTGGTGGATGTTGGCGCTGGACATTGATGGATGTTACGCCGATTTATAGTGGATTTATAATTATACGTACGTGTAATGGATAGAACAGAAAAGGCTGCTTAAGTTTTTCCAGCGCATCTGTCGTTCGTGTTTCTCTGAAGGTGTTCGTTCATCGTCGCCGTGGCTATTCTGTCGCTTCGTGCCGCAGGGCGTGACGCGCGAGGGCCAGGGTCTATTTTTTCATTTGTCTGTTTTCTTTCTTTCTTTTTATTATTCTTTTCTTTTCTCTTTCTCTTTCTTTTTCCTTTTTTATTTTTCTTATTTCTTTTTTATTTCTTGTTTCTTTTTATTTATTTATTTATTTCTACTTTCTATTTTTATTTTATTTTTTTTCTATTTTCATCTTTTTTATTTCTTGTTTCTTTCTTTTTTTATATTGTTCTGGCTATAGTAATATCTTGTTTTGGTTATAGTAATAACTTGTTCTGTCTATAATAATAACATGTTCCGACCCTTTGTTCTGATTTGTTCTGACACTACATTTGTTGTTCGGGATAACATACAAACTTGTCCGGCTATAATAGGATCTTGTTCTGACAGGTGTTCTCGTTTGTTATAACACGTCATTCGTTTTATTCTAGCGATAACAGAATATATAACCTTAACTGAAAAATAAAAAAAGTTTGTCAAAATATAATCAAGTGGGATCTTGTTTCGAAGTTTTTATTGTCAGAAATTCAATGATGCAATGAGAATTTAATTTCGATACTCAGTTTATGATTTATCGATTTTTTTAAAATTTTCAAACAAGTTGCATGCAAAAGTAACATCCGTTTTTTTTTGTCTTTCTTGTATGCATGCAGATACTATGTTGAAGCGCATGCGCAAACAGTACAATGAAGCCTTGATTTTCTTCCACCCGCCATACATTAGTGGGATGGAAACATCATTATCCAATGATAATGACTTTAAACCAACCGTCTGTTTTTGTTGGACAGAACAGCCCCCTACCGCCCGCCCCCCTGCGGTTCTGCCTGTTATCCACATGGTGGGGCCCACGCACTCTTTTTTTCTTTGAGTCGCCCACGCACTCTCTGCTCCTTGTTCACTCGTCTCTATCCATTTCTCCTAAGCATGTAAGCGGCCGTCTGCGGGCCACCTGCAGGCATCCTGCTTCAGCCGCTTGCGAAATTTGCTAATCCTGCAGGAGTCCGCTTTGCCTGCCTTCGGTACCTGTAATGTCCTGCAGATAATTGCAGGCGTCTCATAGCAGGACTTGCAGGCTCTGCAGGAGCCCGCAAGAGCATGCAAAATCTACAGGCGGTGAGGGTGGAGCTTAGGAGGTGAGGAAGATTTGGTGGAGAGGAGCGGACGATTGACCGGCGCAGCTCACAGCTCGATACTGCAGGCGTGAGGCGAGCTGGGGACAACGCGGTGACGACGGCACGGCACAGCGCGGCGCCCTCTCCATTGTCCGCTCGTCCATCAGCGCCGCCCATCGCGGCGGCATCTGTTGCTGCGCTGCTGGTCGTGGCTGCCTCCGTCTCGGCTCTGCTATGTTGTGCTACGAGGAAGTTGCGGAGGTGGAAGAAGGGTGGCGGCAGCGGAGGAGGAGCTCCATCTCGTGCTCGCCGGCGACAGGACGATGGGCTGGAGCTTGCGCTCTCCGGCGGGATGGGGCTCGGGACGATGGCAGGCTGTGGAATTCGATCTCCAATGGCCCCCGACGGCGGACTCCCTCTCCAGCAGCGCGACTATCCGATGCGGCCACTGGTTCAGCACCAGCCCCAAGCTTAATGCCGTTGTGCGTTGCAGGCTCTGCAGATTTTGTGTGGATGCGGCGGGCTCGCCTGCTAAAGCCTGCAGGACCTTGTAGACGCCACCGCTTGAACCCATTTAGAAACAGCAGGTCTCTGCAGATACCCGCTTGATTATTTTTGCAGGACAAACATTGCAGGTTTGCAAGCGCACCTGCGTCTGCTTACATCCCTAATTTCTCCTCTCTCGTCTGCCTCTCTCTCGCATGCTCCTAGGATTCGTCCGTCGGGAGGTGCCTCCTGTGGTGCGCCCCTGGTGAAGGCATGCAGCGGCGGCGGCCCTGCGGCCATGAGGGCATGCGGCGGAAGGCCCATCGGCCAGACCTTGCGGCCTGACGACCCTGCTCCCGGGCGGCGGCGGCCTCGACGGCCTCAAGAGCGTCTTTGCGGGCGTTCCCGGCGGCCTCGAGGGCTCGAGGGCGCGCGACAGCGTTCCCTGCGGCAGCCTCGAGGACACGCAGCGACGGCCCTCGTGGCAGCATTAGGGCGGGCTGTAGTGTCCTGCGGCGGCGGCGAGATCCAACATTGGGAGAAGAGTGACACGATGGGTGGTGATGCAAGGCGCGACTGTGTGGGCGAGGAGCGACCTCCGGTGATCTTCGGAGGAGCGCCGGATATGAGGGGGCGCCGCTCGATCCACCTCCATCTACGACTTGAGGTGGCTGAGGGCAGCGGCGGATCCAGCGGTGGGTCGGGGGCTCGGCCCCCTACCACCCGGATCAATGGTAATCTTGCAAGTTTTCATGGAAATTTTGAGGAGGAAGAAGGAGGAAGAGGAAGAAGAAGGAGGGAGGAGGAAGAAGATGAAGCTCCAGCCCCCCTTACCATCCAATCCTAGATTCGCCACTGGCTGAGGGGCTTGCCAAGCGCCCCTACTTCTACTCCCTCATCGGCAATGAGATCGCTGCGTCATTAACGCCAAGGTTCCTCTCTTTTTAGTTTTCCTGCACAACCTGATTTGAGCTACTTCGCGTTGGATTCATTCAGTTGGGATCTAGACAATGAGAAGATCATGATATTTCGTTTTATTAGACATCCTGATTGTAAATTGCTACTATGTCCTTTACATATTTTAATCACAAAAGCAACCACTAAATCATGCAGAGCCTGAGGTATAGTAACTAATACTACTTCATATGGCTTCTTTTGGTACTATAGTTCAGACATCAGTAGTATGCAGATTACCTTATATTTCTAAGATAAGGAGCATTTAGGAATTTTGGGAACATTTTCATTTGTTCATTCTGTTTGCAAATGGTTTAGATAGCTATAAGTTTCGTTGAATAATTTTTTAGTGGCATATGGAGCAGTGACCGGAATAGATAGCAGTTCATGCATTTAATCTCGTGTACTACCTTCCAATCTAACCCGAGCATGTTAGAAGATTGAGGTTAATAACTAAAAAGACATAAGCCAACTTGTTGTCCTGGTGCTAGTCTTATCCGTGGTAGATGTTGACTAGTTGTTTAGGAGTAGCTTACCATTCTTGACAAATACTATGTGCTGAAAAAATAGATAAAACTTGGCATGGTTTATGATCTTATTTGCTTAGATTTTTTTCATAACTTTCTTATGAGAATCCGAAAGGTTGCTTATTGTAATTTTTATTGCAGAACTGAGTTGGATAACTATACGACTAACTTGAAGAAACTAGAATTCGTTATGGGCTGGAACAAGGGTGAACCCACATGGTAAAGGTGGGTGAACTATGTTGAATGTATTTTTGTGTGAGAGAGGTTGTTAGTTTTAATTTTTTTTAAAAATCCTAAACATTTTTAGTTGGTGAATAATTCATGTTCTTGTATGACTTCCCGTATAGTGCAGTACAATAGTATGATTCTTTTTATAGCAGCAACAGTTTTGTCAGTTACATGTCAGTGGTGTTATTGATTGAGAAGAGGTTGAGGGTGAGTATATTGTAGGGTACAGTTGTTCTGGGCAAACTACTATTATTAGTTAGGCAAAGTAATGATATTTGTTAGGCAAATTAATAATTTTAGTTCGACAATATAATGTGTGGTTGTCTTCCACAAATGTTTTATCGGCCACAAAATATTTCTCACATGTAAGTATATTTTTAAAAAAAGTTGGAATGAACCTTTATTCTGTGTACAAAATAATGATGAAATGTGTGACACTGAATCCGTCAAGCCATGTAGCAAGTTGTAGAAAAACATTCCCTATGTTGAGTGACTACCATCAATTAGTATGTTTGACACTTTGTAGTGGTTATTAGGATTCTACAATAGAACAAGAATTTATTATACATGTATTCTTGCCCCTTGTTAAGATTTAAAATTGAATATTGATCGGCTGCCTTAATACTATAGGGTCACATAGAACTACCCGACAATGCTGGATTCAGTACACATCATCTCCTTTGTGTCACTTTGAGCTCACAGATTTCATCTTGTAAGCAACATATGCTAAATAAACTACCAAATTATTCATTTTAATCTAGCATTCTTGTCTTCTGATTTAAGCATTTTTAATAGTCTGACAATCTGCCACCTGTTGAGAAGCATGAAGCAAAAATAGTGATACTCAATATTTTTATCATTTTCTTTTCCATATTGTCTCTTATTCAATATGTTATGCTTTGCTTTCAGTTGTAGGAAATCGCAAACAAACTATTAGCAGTTGACCAATTGTAGCTAGCACAACTTTTATGATCTTACATATACCTTTTTTTAGCTGTCTTCTATTACCACTAGTTTTTTTAATAATACTATAGCTTGTTAATATCTACTTGCTGCACATACTAATATGTTACTTTGTGGGATTGGCAGTGGCAATTGAATGATTATGTGGTAGTTAATAAAATAGAATGGAGCAAGCAAATTGTTTGTGTTGTGGATTTATGGAAAACAAGTTCAATAGGAAATTATATTGTACATATCATGCAATTAAGGTTATGGAACAATCAAAACATTGTCTAGGCAATTTCCGGTCTTTTTTATTTTATTTGGAGTGCCTCTGTTGTAGGATCAACTAGTTCTTTGCATCGTCCAACTTTATTTTGGTTTGTTTGCCCTCTTTTTACCATGTGCTACATACTAAGTTGGTCTTTTTTCTTATTGTAGAATGTCATCGAAGGAGCTCACCAGTTTTGCAAGTATGAAGTACAATAATATTTGAGATACCTGTGCAGGCCCTTCATGAATCATGGTGTTTAGTTTTGCCCCTAATGCTTCTTTTATTAAAGGGAAGCCATGGCCAAGAAATTTTGTTTGTGTAAATAGTCTATTGTAAATCCTAAGTTATGCAAATTAGGCTGGTGTATCACCACGAACAAATTGGAGATCTATGTTCCTACGTATTCTCACTTATGTGGTTCAATTTGTGTGCATAGTTAGCCATTGGAGTGTGAGAATTGCGTGCACATTACACACCATGTGCCGGCATGACACGTCCTGACGGACTTAACCGCCTGCGGGCGCCAGAAAAGGCTACGGATTAATCTTCTTTTCAAAAATGAAGTTAATATTACAGCCGGCTGTACTATAGCTTTGTCCTTATCCAATACCGCGGCCCAATCTACTCGACCTTCAGCGACAAAATGTTTTTTTTGTCACTGAAGTGACACCTAGACCCATTCATCGCCGGGAGGAATTCCAGCTTACTCTCTGAATGGAAGGGCACCTCTTGCCTCACTTGAGCTTTACATTTAGGCTTAGTTTAGTTCCCAAAAATTTCACCAACTACCCGCCACATCAATCTCCGAAAACTAATTAGGGGTATTAAATGTAGATTAATGACAAAACTCATTCCACAACCCCTACTTTAATTTTCGAGACGAATCTAACGAGCCTAATTATGGCATAATTAAACAAAGTCGTGCTACAGTAACCAATATCTAATGACGAATTAATTATACTTAATGGATTCATCTCGCAATTTTCGGTCCATTCGTGTAATTATTTGTAACTAGTATGCGTTCAATACTCCTAATAGACCTTGAAAGATGACCTAAAAATTTGAGGTTTTTTACGGTACACAATACGACATGTACGACCGGTTGAAAAAGGATTCGTATGTAATAAAAAAGTACCTATATGTAAGGATCTCACGGTTGAGATTAATTCTGTACGACCGGTTTTTTTAGCTGTCGTACGGTAGTATTCATAGAACATATGGGTAATATAAGAATATTATTGGAAAATTAAAAATGGTATTATGGTAATATATCTGATCTTTATAATTTAATCTTATCGTCATTTCTTATACACTCATCTCATCATTTCTATTGTAATCTTATTCTCTCGCTCGCTCGGACTGGCGGCGGCGGCGAGGTCGACGGCGTCGACGGGCTCGTCCCTTATCCCAGCCGCCTCCCTGTCCTCATCCCGCATCAGCGGCAACGGCGGCCACGAGCCCACACATCGTGGCCGGCGGAAGCCACGACTATTCGCACGTCTTCATCCTCCATCGGCGGCACCGACGGCCAGGAGTCCTCGTGTCATCTTGATCCCGCATCGGCGCCGGTGGCAGCCCCGGCTTTCCTCCCTACTACGGTCATGACGTGGTGCATGTGGCGGCGGAGGAGCTAGCGCGCTCGAGGGTGCGCTTGAACGCCATCTCGCCACACTCCATCGCGATGTCGCCGCTGGTCCGGTCGCTCGCCAGGATGAGCGTCCCTGGCGAGCGGGTGAAGCGGATGGTGGAGACGGGCATAAGCGAGCTCAGCGGTGCGGTGCTGGGCCGGCGGCGAGATGATGAGGCAATAGCTTGGTGCCTAGGCTCGTCTAATGGAAACAAGTCAATGTACTCCGTTGATCGGTGAACTGACTGACAAGCATATGTTCGTTCTATGCGATGTATACTCCGTTTGCTTGGGACTTTTAGCTTGGGACTTTTAAAGAAAAAACTGAGTGCATATATACCATCAAATAAGTGAACAATTCACTAGGACATGGTAATGACATGGAGATGATCAATGGATGCAATTGACTGGAGATCTTGGTTGGTTAAATGGAGATGAACCTGCACTTGATGAGTGAATTGCATCATTGCAACTTTTTTTTATCTCTTACGTCAGTTAAAATCTTGACAAGATTAAAAATAACTTTGAAACCCCCTCCTTGGACTGCAATTGAAGATTAAAAATAACTCCAGATTGAAAGAAACCAGTGCCACATGCATGGCCTCAACTATGATTACTATGAGACAGCGCCGTGCACTACCAATGCAAGGGAACCAAACAAGCATGGAATGTCTCTTCTCTACCCTACCTTAATCTACATTACATGAACAAAACTTTCTTCTACTGTAAGCACAAGAGAAAGCTCTTGGTCTGAATCACTAGGCAGTTTATGGACAACACCTCTAATTTTTTTAATCGACAAGTCATGTAATCATATTGTGCTTCTTATGTAAGCGTGTAGCTTGTTTTACATACAAAGAAGGGCTACTCCAGCAGTAAATGTGTGCCGCTGTGATATGTAACCCCACACGAGGGTATCTCTACCAAAAGAATCATCCATATGTTGGTCCACCAAACAGCTTTGGATTATAGTGGCTGGAGTTCTTGCTCAGGAGTCACTGAATCAACAGGTCTGAAGGCAGTTTGACCACCAAATTTCTCTCTCCAAACAAGTACTACTAAAAAGGCCGACAAAGTGACCAAAGCAGCTAGCAAAATCCAAAGCAGTATAGAGATTACATGTTCTTGAAACAATGACCTGTATCAAAACAAACTGGAAGTTAAATTTAAAGTACTGAAATGCAATTCAGGCAACTGAACATGATGCTGAGTTAACCGAGAGATGATAATGTGGCATGAATCAATACAACAAAGTAACCGGTGAAAAGAAAAGATGATGCTCTAGTGGTTCTAATAGGTTCAAGAGTGGATGCTACCATTGCTGTTGGCATAGCATTATCAGGTCCCGCGGGAAAATACCGCATCTGATCAGAGTAGAATTTCCTTAGCTTGTAACATTCATAACGTGAACCTGTCAAATTACATAGCAATTGAAGTCCATTGCTCATATCCAAGACAATGATATTGATTCCATCAACTATGTAAAGTACAAAAAAACAAAGCATACTATCAAAGCAATCAGATTTGCAAAATGTACCTTTTTATCCATTCTACACTGGCACTAGCTATGCAGTACAAGAATCAATCACAATTCCGAATGTACCGAAACGGGATAAACTACTTACACAAAGATGAAATTTTGAATGAAGCTTCAAAAATTCAGACGAGCAGAGGCTGCAATGGGAGCCCTAGATAGTCGGCAGGCAGGGGATGCACAGGGATCCCTTAATCCGTGGCAACTAGGGCGGCATGGGGCGTTTGGTGGCCGGCGGCCGACCACCAGAGAAGGGCGGCCGGCGTTAGACGGGGCAGACCGGCAAAAGGGAGTGGCGGCCCAGGACGTCCACAATACGGTTGAGGAGGCGGCATGTAGGATCAATGATCCGTAGAAGGGGGGTTGAATATGGGTCTTCTTTTCAATTTCTAGAGCATAAAGAAAACCTTAGCCTATTAACTAATGTTGCCCATCTAAAAAGGTTTTTCTCTACTACTAAGCACACTAACAAGAGTTTTCTTAGCAAATATCACACTAAGAGATATGGAACACCCTAGTCAAGATAAGAGGCAAACAAGCAACTCAAAGAGAACTAAGACAAGAAAACTTAAGTGCGGAAATTAGGTGCTGAAAATAAATGCAAGTAAGTAGAGAGAGGCACAAGAGACAACCGGATTTTTTTCCCATGGTATCGAGAAGTTGACGCTTCCCCCTAATCCATGTTGGAGCAGTCACTAAGAGTATTGCTCCCCCTCAAGTCACCAAAACTCAAGTGCTCACTAAAAGTACCTGTTCTCCATCTCCGGAACGGTGGGTCTCGAACCGTGTATACCAAGATTTCTTGAAGCTCCCACAATCTCCAAGAGCTCACCAAGAACGTCTAGGAGCCGTCAAACCCCAAGAGTAACAAGCCCACACACCTTCACTTGACCTGAGCACTCAGCTAAGCTCTGTATGCACCTTGAAACCCTTGATCACTAAGAAAGAACTCCTCAAACAAGAGGAAGAGAATCTCAAATGAGCAAGAACACAATCTCCTTCTCTCCTTGGCTGCTGTAGATCTTCAGAGTGGCAAAGTCAGCTCAAGAGACGCAGGGGGTCATATTTATAAGCCTAGCAAGGGTGGCTAGCCGTTGAAAAAGTTTTCCTGAAAAGTAGTACCGTCGGATGAACCGATGGTCTCCCCTTGCGCAGGCGTCGGATCATCCGGTCACTCACAGGTGTTGAAATAGCCGTTGAACCAAGTGACTCAGTCAATGCACCGACGCTATCATCCGATGCACCGCCGGTCTATCTGGTGCTGAAGACCATCCCCTTGGTGTGGTACTGTATGATTCAAACAGAGGCATCAGATGAACCGCTGATGAGTCCCTTATGTGTCGATTCATCCGGTGCTGAAGAGGAAGTTTTGACGCGTCTCTGTATGATTTGAATGGAAGCGTTGGATGAACGGTTGAACACCCCGTCGGATCATCCGGTTCTGAAGCCGTTGAAGCTCAATCAGTACTATTGCCAAACCCTAAGGCATCGGAGGAACCGCTGCCTATACCGTCGGTTCATCCGACGCTATGCTTTGAATTTTAACTCGTCCAATTCAATCCCCTTTGAGTTTTCCGTCGATTCTTTTGCTTCTACTTTGCTTCCATGATAACTTTGAGTTGTTTAGCATCCAAGGAACTTGAGTGTGCATATTTTCATGGCTTTTGGTGCATGGTCAAGCTTCTAGTGCATGAGCCCCTCTTAATAGTACGGTCAAACACTACAAACTATCAATCCAAGTGTCCTTCATCTCCTTGTGACACTTGGAACTAACAAAGTCCTTAGCCTTGTAGTATTTGTCCATTGATCGTCCATAAATTCAAATTGAGAGGTCTCTTTTCATTCAATACTTATGACAATAACCCAAGATATAATCCGCTACAAAACAAAGGTTAGTCACAAGCATATGGTTGTCATTTATCACCGAAACACACCCTTACCAAAGGTGCGAAAGGGCCTAGATGGTTACAATCTCCCCCTTTTTGGTGATAGATGACAACACGAGTAGAGATATACGAAAAATTGAATTTAAAGTATATAAACTCTACTACTAATGCATGAAACAAGATATAAGTAACAACACACATGCATTTAGGTAAACGAGCACCACAATCATGATTAGACATGTAAACCAACATCATACACAAGATCCAAATACATGTCTCATCATGAAACTCCTAAGCGAGAGAGGCAACAAAACACGAACTCCTAGCACTCTCCCCTAACTCCCCTATCTCTACTCCCCTATCTATCTCCCCTTTGTAGAGCACCAAAGAGATCTAATCCTGCGAGGTGGAGGGTGGGATCGGCGAGTAGAGATAGCCTTGAAAGAACCATGAAACCGAAGTGTCCTCGTCGGACTCGATCCGGACCATCAGGAGAAAGCGGCTGGATCATGTCGGTGGAGGAGGTGGAGAAGGACGTCTCGATGCGAGGTAGGGCTGGGTAGCCTCGGGACCTGAGCTGGATCGGAGGCGATCGCGGTGGAGATCTGCTCGGTGACGTGTGGAGTCTTGATCTGATCCAAACCCTCGAGTCAGCGGAGTAGTAAAGCTCGGAAGAGGTGAAGGACACCCGGACTAGGTAGCGTAACCTGTGGCGTCTCAAAGACAAGTGGCCATGTGGTGATCGGAGGCGGCGGTGAGTCGGTCGGAGTAGTCATCTGGGCTGCTCAAGAAGGTGGTAGCTGCCCTGTGAGGGAGTCGTCTGCATGTCGCGAACATCCCCGTCTGAAGAAGTGGCGGCTATGGGAAAGACGCTATCGGGACGTTCACGAACCCACCGGCAGCTGGTAGAGGAGCACTCGGGTCGACTGGAGGCTGGCGAGGTGTAGGAAGGCGAGGAAGGCTGCCACAGCTGCTGGAAGAGTGCCGAGGCAACCCGGACATGAGCGTGAACATCGTGTGGTCAACATCGGTCTTTGGAGGATCTGCTGCCTCTGTGCCTCCTGCTGCTGTCGGATCCCCTCAAGGATCACCTGCTGGGCCTCACAGTCTTCTGTACTGCACTGCATGCTGCTGGACACGGAAGGTGGCACATGTGCAGTGCCGAGTCTGAATCAGTGGCGTAGCTGGTTGAGTCACTGGCGGTGGTGATCGAGGAGGGAATCGGTGACTCAGGCTCTCTCTGTCCTGGCAAGGCAGAACCCCGGCCTCGTCGTCGTGTGTGCAATGAACTCGGAACACGGGCTCAGGGGTAGGCACAAACTAAATCGTCGTCCTTCTCGTCAGTACATCGCGGCGTAGGTGCCTCACCGCCGCAAGGGTAGCATCTCGACGTGCGGCCTCGCCCATGGCCGCCTCACCGCGCGTGCAGAGTCTCCTCGCCCGCCTCGCACTGACCGCCTCCGCCACCGGCACGGAGGCCGAGGTCGGAAAGATGTACTTGACCGCTCCAAGATACTCACGTAGCGCCGGGCCTCGACGTGACAGATCCAATCGATCCGAGCAAACGGCTGCTAGCGAGTCATCCCTATACCATCTATAATCGCGTCCTCGACCTCGCTGATCAGGATATCCACAATATCGAAAGGGCACTTCTCCATAACGTACAAGAGGAGCCACTATCGCACGCCGGTGAGCGACTCTGCTCCCCATCCTCAGAGCATGACCTCGAGTGCGAGTGTGTACCACGACGCGAGTCAAGCGGTCCGAGTCCCGGGAGTACCGGGAGGAACGGCTGAACAAGAAGCTGATCTCGCCGTCGAGGGTAGCACAGGTGTGTGAGCATGACAAGGAGCCTCGGCGTGGTAGGCCAAGTAGTGGATCGAGTCGCCCCGAGCCGCACCCCAAGCAGCTCCCTCTCTAGTGAGCCTCTGCTGCTGACCCATAAACATGAAGTGAATGGAGAGTCGATCAGCCTCGACGACTGCTATAGAACACCCGACCCCCGGGACGCAGACCTCTCACTAAGTCTGCCAAGCCGGGAAGGTAGTCGAAGAATGGTAGGATTACGCCTGCCGCCTCGAGGGTCGTGAATCAGCATCCTGTGCCGACTCAACCGTGAACCCTTGCGTAGGAGGCGAGAAGCTCTCCCCGAGGATCGCCCGTCGAGGGTCATAGTCCTCTCGCCCACGAGGGAACCACTCATCCTCGGGCACACTCCTCAACCGCCTGATCTTCGACCCGGGCAAGTTCCGCAGATCGCGGATGTATACACTGAAAGCCTCTACCCGCGGACCTCTGGGAAGCTCTGGCCCGTGTACTGGCTGTGCCTGCTGCTCAAGCGCTACCATCTCCTCAACTGCTGCTCTCCTCTGCCTCGGAGTCTGCTGTGAGTGTCCACCACGAGTCCGAGGACCAAACGTGAGCGTAAGGAGGTGTCTCTGCCTCTCACGACTACGGCCTGAACGCCGTAACTACTGCTGTGGGTTGCTCACCACCCGGGCTGCTCTGCTCTCTGCACTCACCAATCTGAATACCTCTCCGAGGCTGAGTCTGTGGATCTGGCACACGGAGCACACGCTCCCACTCCTTCTCCTGCCGGGTCTTCTTCTTCTTCGGCTCAGCGGCCACCTTACCCTTCCTCTTGTCACCCGCCATCTGTCAAAGAAATGGTAGAAGATTATAGAATGGCGAGATACGAAGATAAACTTGATAAGTAACTAAGGATAAGGGGTCCTTAAGCATAGCAATAGAGTAGATATGAGCCTAATCATGAAAACTAGGGGAAGACATCTCAAGATAAAGAAATGAAAGAATTTAGGCAGTCCTTAGGTGACAAAAAGATGTGTGTGAGAGCAAGCCTAAGACAACAAGTTACTATTGCATTGAGAAACAAGCATAACAGTGACTTTCAAGCTCAATTTCATGGAATATAGCAATAACTATATGAAAATTGAGCAAAAATCTCTATGATTACGAGCAAATGTATGACAACACATAAGAGTTACTCATAATCATAGAGAGGATCCACAGAGCATCTCAAATTCACCCTCAAATCAACTGTAATAGTGAAGCTAGGGATGAATTGGAAGAAGATGCTCACCACAGCGCGAGATTGAACATGAGGAGCGGCTGTGGAGGTGGATACGGTCCTTGCGCACCCCAAGACGATCGTCGGCGAGCTGTGGTGGCGCGGCCTGGCCGGAATTGGCCGGCGGGCCAAACCCTAGGTCAGGGCAAGGCGGCGGCGCACATGCAAAATCCGCGTGGACGAGCGGCAGTGAGGGCCACGCAGCATGAAGGGGCGAGGAGGAGGGCCCTGGGAGGCGACGACGTCAGAGGAGCCGATGAGAGAGGCGGCATACGGCCGCGGACGGCGGCAAGGGTGAGTTAGGTTCAACAAATGAACGCACCGAAATGTTATGACAGGTGGGACCTACGCTCCAGAGTGGCGTCAGATGAACCGAAGGTGGAAAAAGACGAGCGTCGGTCTAACCACCGGATTAACTCTGCTCCGCAGCGAAGGAGTGCACCGGATGAACTGATGGCGGCAAATTTAGTTGCGTCGGAGCAGTTGCGTGAGGGTCTGTGTAGGAGCTGAATTTCCTTTAGCACCGGATGAACCGCTGGATGGAACGGGCTCATCCGAAGGAAAATTTTAGACGCGAGTGCACACCGAATGAACCGACGTCGGAACCTACATGGCAGCAGTTCATCCGACGGTGAGAATTTTTGAACGCTGATCTAACTCTCATTTTTGATCCAAAAGATGTCACACACAAACCAACACAAGCACATTTTGGATCAATTCGGTGACAACCTCACCCTCAAGCACTCCTTTGTAAAATACATATATATACACAATTAGCTCCCTAAAGGGATAAACCATAGATAAAATAGGCAAATTAAGAACCAAAGGAGAGGAGGAACTCCAAAAGGGAATGTATGAGTTAATTGCCTTTGAACTTAGAGATATTAAGCTCGTTAGGACTTAACTCAATAGGCATTAAGCACAATCATTTGTCTCATCACACCTTAGAGTTGTTGATTTGCATTGAGCGCTAAGCAACTTTCTCATAGTGTGAGTTTCCTTTGTGACTTCTCTCACGTGCTATGCAAGAACAAATGCATGAAATTAAACATGAGTGCAACCTACATGACAAGCATAAATACAAAGCGGAAAGATAAACTATCTTGCCAAGTTTGAACCCTTGATAAGCTTATTCATGGTGAGCCTTCCAACATGCCTTGAGCGAAACAAGAGAACCACCCGCTCAAGCAAGACCCATACTCACCACTATCTCATCAAGGTTAGACAAGCCCCTAATCATGTACATATGCAAATGCAAACTATATGACAAGCATTACATGATGTTGGACGCATCAAGCACATTTAATTCACTCCGAAGCCTACAAAAGGTGTTTTCATCAAGAGGCTTAGTGAATATATCTGTCAATTGCTCCTCAGAACGAACACCACAAAGGATAATGTCCCCTTTTGCAACATGGTCTCGCAAGAAGTGATGACGGATATCAATGTGCTTGATGCGCGAATGTTGAACCGGGTTGTTAGCAATTTTTACGGCACTTTCATTGTCACAAAGGAGGGGAACCCTATCTAGAACCACACCATAATCCAAGAGGCTTTGCTTCATATAGAGGATTTGAGCACAACAAGCCCCCGCGGAAATGTATTCCGCCTCCACGGTGGATAAGACCACGGAGTTTTGCTTCTTAGAGGACCAAGCAACCAAAGATCGACCTAGCAAATGGCACCCACCCGAAGTGCTCTTACGGTCTACTCGACATCCAAAAGTCCGAATCCGAATAACCCAAGAGCTCAAAACAAGCACCATGGGGTACCACAAGCCAATGCTAGGTGTGTATTTTAAGTATCTAAGGATCCTTTTCAAAGCACTTAGGTGAGATTCTTTAGGGTTGGCTTGAAACCAAGCACACATACAAACACTAAATATGATATCGGGCCTAGATGTGGTAAGATAAAGATAAAGAAGAGAACCGATCATAGAACGGTAAAGCTTTTGGTCAACCGATTTACCTCCCTCATCTAGGTCGAGATGTCCATTGGTAGGCATTGGAGTCTTGATCGGCTTACAATCATCCATCTTGAACTTCTTGAGAATATCATTAGTGTACTTCTCTTGATGAATGAAAGTCCCTTCCTTCAGTTGCTTGATTTGAAACCCAAGGAAGAAGTTGGGCTCTCCGATCATTGACATCTCGAATTCCCTAGTCATGAGATCACTAAAGTGCTTGCACACTTTGAGGTTAGTAGAGCCAAAGATAATATCATCAACGTAAATTTGACAAATGAAAAGCTCTTTGTTGATGATCTTTGTGAATAGCGTGTTGTCCACTCTACCAATCTTGAATCCCGCTTCAATGAGAAAATCTGAGCTCTCATCCATGCCCTAGGAGCTTGCTTGAGTCCATACAAAGCCTTGCGCAACCTATAGACATGGTTAGGATATGTAGCATCCTCAAACCGGAGGTTGCTCACATAGACTTCTTCATTGATGAAGCCATTCAAGAAAGCACTCTTAACATCCATTTGAAATAATTTCATTTTATGACTAGATGCATATGCAAGGAGGATACGGATAGCTTCAAGACGTGCCACCGGAGCGAAGGTCTCTCCATAGTCCAAGCCTTCAACTTGAGAGTAACCTTTGGCGACAAGTCTTGCCTTGTGCTTCGCCACAAACCATGTTCATCTTGCTTGTTCCGGTAGACCCACTTAGTGCCAATCACATTCTTGTTCTTGGGGCGCTCTACCAACTCCCACACTTGATTTCTTGTGAAGTTGTTGAGCTCATCTTGCATAGCCAAGATCCAATCCGGGTCCCCAAGAGCTTCATCTATAGTTGTGGGTTCTACAAAAGAGACAAAAGCATAATGTTTGCAAAATGAGACATATTGCTTGCGGCGAGTCCTTGTACCACCCTTGGGATCACCCAAGACAAGATCAATGGGATGGTTCGTTGAAGTCCTTGTACGCCTTTCAAATGTTGTAGAGGTGGGATCATCTTGAGATTGAACTTCTTCCACTTCCTCTACTTGATCTTGAGTATCTTGTGATGTAGGAGGTGGTTCTTGTGAGGAAGATGGACTATCTTGTCTTGTGAGAGATGATGTTGCATGCCTTGGATGACCATCATGGTTATCATCATCGGAGGAGTCTTCATGAATAGAGTGAGAGTCATCATCCTCCTTTGGCTTGATGTCCCCAATAGCCATCTTCTTCATTGCTTCTCGGAGAGGTTCTTTTCCTACATCATCACAACAAAAGCCATCTCCTTGGGAGCCATTAGATTCATCAAACTCCACGTCACATGTTTCTTCAATTACTCGTGTAGAGTTATTGAATACTCTATATGCCTTGGAGTTAGATGCATAACCAACACACATGCCCTCATCTACCCTACTCTCAAACTTCCCTAGATGCTTCCTCTTCTTGAATATAAAACACTTACAACCAAACACCCGGAAGTAGGAGATGCTGGGCTTTCTCCCAATGAGTAGCTCATATGGTGTCTTCATCAATAATCAGTGGAGATACACTCTATTTGAAGCATGACACGCTGTGTTGATAGCTTCCGCCCAAAACCTTTGAGAGACCCCATAGTCATCCAACATAGCTCTAGCAAGAGTGATGAGTGTCTTGTTCTTCCTCTCAACCACACCATTTTGTTGCGGTGTATAGGTTGAGGAGAATATTCATGCTTTATGCCTTCACCATCACAATACTCTTCCACTCTTGTGTTCCGGAATTCCGACCCATTGTCACTTCTAATCTTCACCATAGATGACCCAAATTCATTTTGGGCTCTTGTAGCAAATTTCTTGAAGATATCAAACGTCTTGCCCTTGTCCTCCAAAAAGAATGTCCAAGTGTAGTGTGAGTAATCATCAACAATGACAAGACAATAGAGATTACCACCAAGACTTTTGTATGTAGTTGGTCCAAAGAGGTCTATGTGCATGAGCTCCAATGGTCTTGTGGTAGATACATAAGCCTTCATGGGATGATGACTTGCCACTTGCTTGCTGGCTTGACATGCACTACATAACTTGTCCTTCTCAACTGTGACATCCTTCACACCAAGAACCATTCCCTTCTTGAAAGCCTTCTTGAGTTGACTCATGCCTATATGTGCAATCCGACGATGTCATAGCCAACCCTTGGATGTCTTGGAGATGAGGCAAGTAGTCAAGTTTGCTTCATGGGATGCAAAGTCTACAAGATAAAGATTGTCATAGCGGAATCCCTTGAAAACAACTTCATTAGTTTTCTTGTTAGTGATTGTGACCCCTTCATCATCAAATGTGCATGAAAGACCAAGGTCACAAAATTGTGCAATGGAAAGCAAGTTATAACTACAAGAATCTACAAAGAGAACATTGGAAAGGGATAGATCATTTGTTAGAGAGATTTCACCCAATCCGGAGATCCTTCCTTTAGAATTATCACCAAATGATACTTGTTCATGATCTCCCGCATCATCCACTAGTGAGGTGAACATTTTTACTTGGCCGGTCATGTGTTGAGTGCAACCACTATCAAGTATCCAATGACTCCCTCCGGCCTTGTAGTTCACCTACACACAAGAAATTAGAATTGAGATTTAGGAACCCAAGCTAGTTTGGGCCCCTTGATGTGAGTGACAAGAACTTTCGGAATCCATAAGCTTCTAGGTGGCTTGACTTTGGGTTTAGCACCAATAAACTTGACCGCAACCTTGCCATTGTTTTTCTTCATCAACAAGAAATGGTTATCATTGTACATAGACTTGAAATTGTTAGGCAAGGTGGGCAAAGGACGAGTAGGTATTGGGCACTCCCTTGTGTGATGACCGGTGACCTTACAATGTTGGCAATAAGACCCCACTTCCTTGTTGAAACACCCATATAGCTCCTTGGACTTAGGAGTTTCCTTGATAGGATTAGGGAAAGAACCAAGTCCCTCTGTCCCATAATCTCTTGCATTGTAGTAGAGGATTTCCTTGTGTAACTCCTCACCCTTGGCCAAAGTCTTCACACAAGACCTTAGGCTTCTCACTTCTTCTTCAAGAGCTTTCACCCTATCATGGTTAGTCTTGGAAGAGGATGCAATATTTTCATCATTAAGCAAGACCTTAGGTTCTTCAACTAGATCATCACATGAGGTAGAAGCATTAGCTTTAGTGACTTCTCTAGCATCTTCATGCCCACTAGAACCAATGGCCTCGTATGCAAGCTCAAGCTCTTGATATTTCATCTCTAAGATCACATGTTCTTTCTTAAGCATCTTATGATTTGACTCAAGAGACTTGTCAAGCACGGTTAGGTCGTCATGCTTGACGATTAGCTCATTGTGCTTATCAAGCAACTTGTTATGGTCATCTCTAAGTGACTTGTTGGACACTACCAAAGCATCATGTTCTTTGCTAAGGTCACTGTACTTCACAAGTAACTCATCATTTGATAGCTTAAGTTTCTCATGGATCTCTTCAAGTGCCTTGAGCTTACTCTTTTGTTTCTTAATCATGGAAGTGTATTCATCAAGAAGACCCTTAAGAGCATGCGGTGAGAGATCATCATCACTACTAGAAAAGTCACTACTATCACTATCGCTCACCTTGGAGTGCTTTGCCATGAAGCACATAGGTGGAGGTGGAAGTGGAGGCTCTTCATCATCCTTGATAGCGACACCGGCAATCTTCTTGTTCTTTTCTTCTTCACTTTCACTTGACTCACTTGAAGTCTCACTACCGGTTACCCATTCATTGACCAAGAGAGAACGATGTTCGCCCTTCTTCTTGTGGTAGGGCTTGTTTGATGATTTCTTCTTGGATGATCTCTTCTTGTAGTACTTGGCATCTTTCTCATCCTCATCGTTCTTCTTGCTTGAGCTTGATACATGCTTGTCGGGCTTGGGGCAATCATAGGATAGGTGATCATAACTTCCACAATTGTAGCACTTCCTATTGCTTCCTTCACCATTTCTTCTTGATGCCCGAAACTTTTGCTTCTTGGGATCATAGTTGTAGCTCTTCTTGCCAATCTTGAAAAGCATCTTGGTAGTTCTCTTCATGAGAAGAGCAAGCTTTGCATCATCGCTTTCCACATCGCTTGAGTCACTCTTGTCTTCGCTCTCACTTGAGGATGATTGAGGCTTTGCTTTGGTCTTCATCTTTGGCTTGACCTTCTCACTTGCTTTGAGTGCAAGATTCTTCTTGGAGCTTGAGTTGGAGCTAGATGATTCCATTTCATCCATCATAAACATCTCATGGGAGCGGATCTTGTTCACAACCTCGGTGATGGTGAGGGTAGAGAAGTCCTTCTCAAAGAGAAGTGCCTTGACAATGTTGTACTTCGGCTTGGGGAGCGTTTGAAGGATTTTCTGAATGATTTCCTACTCGGTAAGGTTAGCAATATCGAGAGCATTGATATTTTGAATAAGCACACCCAACCTAGAGTACATTTGCTCTATGCCCTCATCCTCAAGCATTTTGAACTCATTGAGCTCCACCTTGAGCAACTCATATTTTTCCTCACGGATCTTCTTGTTGCCCACATGGATGTCTTTAAGTTCCATCCACACCTCATGGGCGGTCTCCAACATATAGACCTGATCAAACATTTCCTCATCTAGAGCCTCAAAGATATGGTTTCTAGCGCATGAGTTCCACTTGGCCTCACTCTCGATGGGAACCCTAGGAAAAGGATGCATGGTGGTGAGCCACGCATCGTGGTGTTGTGCTTGAAGGTAGCTAGCCATTCTATGTGCCCAAAAGGTGAACCGTTTCCCCGCCAACTTGGGAAGGCCATTGCCACTACCTTTCCCCATCTCTCTAGGCGGTTAAGCCAAGCAAATAGAGAGCCTAGCTCTGATACCACTTGTAGGATCAATGGCCCGTAGAAGGGGGGTTGAATATGGGCCTTCTTTTCAATTTCTAGAGCATAAAGAAAACCTTAGCCTATCAACTAATGTTGCCCATCTAAAAAGGTTTTTCTCTACTACTAAGCACACTAACAAGAGTTTCCTTAGCAAATATCACACTAAGAGATATGGAACACCCTAGTCAAGATAAGAGGCAAACAAGCAACTCAAAGAGAACTAAGGCAAGAAAACTTAAGTGCGGAAATTAGGTGCTGAAAATAAATGCAAGTAAGTACAGAGAGGCACAAGAGACAACCGGATTTTTTTCCCGTGGTATCGAGAAGTTGACGCTTCCTCCTAATCCACGTTGGAGCACTCACTAAGAGTATTGCTCCCCTCAAGTCACCAAGACTCAAGTGCTCACTAAGAGTACCCGTTCTCCATCTCCTAACGGTGGGTCTCGAACCGTGTACACCAAGATTTCTTGAGGCTCCCACAATCTCCAAGAGCTCACCAAGAACCCCCAAAGCACCAAGACCGTCTAGGAGCCGTCAAACCCCAAGAGTAACAAGCCCACACACCTTCACTTGACCTGAGCACTCAGCTAAGCCATGTATGCACCTTGAAACCCTTGATCACTAAGAAAGAGCTCCTCAAACAAGAGGAAGAGAATCCCAAATGAGCAAGAACACAATCTCCTTCTCTCCTTGGTCAGAGATCTTCGTGAGTGGCAAAGGCAGCTCAAGAGACGCAGGGGTCATATTTATAAGCCTAGCAAGGGTGGCTAGCCGCTGGAAAGTTTCCCTGAAAAGTAGTACCGTCGAATGAACCGATGGTCTCCCCTTGCACAGGCGTCGGATCATCCGGTCACTCACAGGCGCTGAAATAGCCGTTGAACCAAGTGACTCAGTCAATGCACCGACGCTATCATCCGATGCACCGTCGGTCTATCCGGTGCTGAAGACCATCCCCTTGGTGTGGTACTGTATGATTCAAACAGAGGCATCGGATGAACCCCTGATGAGTCTCTTATGCATCGGTTCATCCGGTGCTGAAGAGGAAGTTTTGGCGCGTCTCTGTATGATTTGAATGAAAGCGTCGGATGAACTGTTGAACACCCCGTCGGATCATCCGGTGTTGAAGCCGTTGAAGCTCAATCAAGATCGCTGTTAAACCCTAAGGCATCGGATGAACTGGCTATACCGCCGGTTCATCCGACGGTCACTTTGAAATCCCCGCTGAATTCATCCAGCGCAACTAGAAAAGCAGGCGTCGGTTCATCCGACGCTATACTTTGAATTTTAACTCATCCATTTCAATCCCCTTTGAGTTTTCCGTCGATTCTTTTGCTTATACTTTGCTTCCATTATAACTTTGAGTTGTTTAGCATTCAAGGAACTTGAGTGTGCATATTTTCATGGCTTTTGGTGCATGGTCAAGCTACTAGTGCATGAGCCCCTCTTAATAGTACGGTCAAACACTACAAACTAGCAATCCAAGTGTCCTTCTTCTCCTTGTGACACTTGGAACTAACAAAGTCCTTAGCTTGTAGTATTTGTCCATTGATCGTCCATAAATTCAAATTGAGAGGTCTCTTTTCATTCAATACTTATGACAATAACCCAAGATATAATCCGCTACAAAACAAAGGTTAGTCACAAGCATATGGTTGTCATTTATCACAGAAACACACCCTTACCAAAGGTGCGAAAGGGCCTAGATGGTTACACGGCGCCGCCGCCGGCCGACGGGATAACGACGAGGAGGCATCTGCAACGTCCTGAAAACGGAGTGGGCCGAAGACGGTGGCGGCGTCTTGTAAATGGACCGGGTGAAAGGCGGCGGTGCCGGCGAACTGGACCTGCAAATGGACGCGGTGACAGCGGGGAATCGGAAATGGAGCAGGAGCCGGCGCCGGCGGAATGGAAAGGCCGGAGGTGGTGGCGGGTGAGCGGTGAGATCTTGTTGCGGGAGAACAAAGGCGGCGGATTTAGCCGAGTCGTGCCGGCGGGTCAACGGAGGGAGGTGCGTGCGCGGTGCGCCCGAGACCCAGGTGAATGGGAGCGGGTTTTTCCCAAATAATATACATCAAGTAGCAAATTACCATTTTACCCATACCATAAAAGCTGAAATAAACCAATAATACTACCGCACTACCATTTGATCGTATTGTGCGCTGTAAAAGACCTCAAAAATTTCACCTCAGGAACTAAACGGGTTAATATCTGCAGCACATGTATGGGCTCCTCTGTAAGCAGTACAAAGCTTGCGAATGATAATGCTGATGTGTATGCGAATGATCAAGTCATCTGCAGAATCAGGTTGTTTCCCTGAATGGCACCATCAGCGATTTTACAATCTTCACCAGATCAGGCCAGGGTCAGCTCGATCGTCGGCAAACCGCTCGAGATCCTTCATCCTTGTCCAATCATATTTGGCTTCGGTATCTTGCATGACGATGCTGTTGCCTGGATTACCAGTGGTGTGCTGCGAATTATCCGCGTGGGTGCGGCCGTCCTGCGCGTGTTTTCATTCCAGCAGCGCTCACGCGCAAGATGACTGACTTCCCCCGGTCGTCCACTCCCACCCAACTCGTCCCCTTGGACAGCAGAACAGGACAGCGAGGCGCTGTCGCCTGCACCTCATCACCCTCTCTGTGTCTTCCCCAGTTTTGCTGTTTATTAAAATTTTATTTACCCTATATTCCTCTATAGACTGATGCTTTTGCATTGCCTTTCTACACTTCATAGTTCCATCACAATAGTATTTGACACGACAAAGTATTCTGACCAAAAAATACGTGTGATCATCCGGATTAACAAATCGTCCAAGCATACATATGTAGTACTACACCATGAAGATGGTCCTCGATCGAGAACTTGATCCTATCTGTTCACGCAGCGACCAGCTCGTCCCTATCATCCACAAAAACATCTTTGTACAGCACTGGCGGTTTGAGAAGGAGAGACTTCACTTAGGGGGTGTTTGGATTCCAAGTGCTAAAGCAAACTGCTAAAATGTAGACAGTTTGGACTAAAGTTCCAAACAACATGTCTAAAAGGTGTCAAATTAATGTAGGACCTTTAGACACCAAAGAGGTGCTAAAAGGAGCTAAAGGGAGGAGTTGCTTCTCCATTCCTCTCTATTAGACACTTGATCCAAACAGGGGTGTCTAAAAATTAGACATCTCTTTTACAAAAAACTCAAGATGCTAATTTGTAAAATGAGATAACCTCTTGCGTCAATTGTGCATTATTACTTCTATTAGTGAAAATCTGCAACCCATGTCTACACTCAACCGTAATCTTAGCTTCTCCAAAAAAAAAAGACTTACTTTAATTTGATTTTTGCGTTGATGATATTTACTTCAACAAAAACCAGTTCAAAGCTGGCATACAAAAGGTTAGGTAGCAATGAAGCTCCAACATGGGAGCGTGAGTAAAGAAAATGGAATGGCAAAATCCAAGAGGAACAAATCAATGCGTTCGTCAGGACATATATACTTTGTTCTTGACCCCCCATGTGAGCCACGCACGTAGAGAATATTTACTCGATATTTCACTGTATAATTGGTACTAGTACCAACTTTGCACAAAGCTGATGTATTGTAACTGTAATGAAATGTTTTCAGACTGTCCGCATTCGTTAACCTCCAAATTCAACCTCTAAAAGGAATATTTCTGTCTGGTCATAAAAAATTTTCAGTTCAGTTTCAATTTTCCCGCACCCATCAACCTCTATATCTCATACTCCATACCAACTACCCGGTCTGGGACCTACACGTCATACTCTCTTCTTTTTCAATCCCTCCCCACCTACCCCCACACTCCCCTGCTCCCCTCCTACCTCGCACAATCCGTCGCTCACGCTCGATTGCGGTCGGCGGCGAGGCGGCGGCTCGGAGCTCCCCCTTGCGCCGGCCGCAACTGCAGGTCGTCGAGCACCAAGTCGGGCGGCGAGGCGATGTGAGATCCAGATCTTCCTCGCCGTCGCCTCGGACACGGCGGCGCGCGACTCGACTCGCCTGCCGGCCAAGACGGAGGTTGGGACGGCGGCTCAACGCTCGCGAGCTCATGCTCGCCGCTGGCCGCCGCCACTCCCCGCCGCCGCCGGCGGATGCCCGCCTGTCCGACCGAGTGGAGCCTCCCGAGGCGGAGCCCCATGCGGGCGAGCCGCTCATGGTCGATCGTGGGCCTCCCACGGCGCCAGCCGCCGGAAGAAGGCCAAGGTACCGCGATGGCGGCGACGCGGAGCTCCGGCGTGCTCGCACGCACGGTGCGGGCGGCGCGAGACCGCGGCACGAGTTCCCGGCGGAGCAGGGCAGCCGGGCTCGGCGATCCGCGCCCGCCTCGAGATTCACGCCTCCCGCTTCACCCCCACGCCGGCGCGCTCCACCTCAACCTCGGCGGCGGGGTCCCTGAGGACGGTGAGGCAGAGCTCGGAGGGACGGCGGCGGCCCTCGCAGCGATCTCCTCCGCCTCCGGTCTCCTCACCCCTCCCCTGCTCCCGGTTCGACCAGGCCGGTGTCGGCATCTGGGCCTTGTTTAGTTCGTGGGAAAATTTGCCTTTTCAACGTTCGGAACTCCTGTAGCACTTTCGTTTGTTTGTGGAAATAATATCCTACCATGGTCTAACTAGGCTCAAAAGATTCGTGTCGCGAAGTACATCAAAACTGTGTAATTAGTTATTTTTTTTACCTATATTTAATACTCCGAACTTATGTCTTTTGACGTATTTAATGTGATGTGATGGAGAGAGTGGGAAAAACGTTAGAATTTTTAGCAAACTAAACAAGGCCCTGCTTCCCTCCCTTCTCTTGCCTTCCGTTCCGAGCATCCGCGCGAATGGTTGGTGGCAGGCGCCGACGGGAGGCGATGCCGTTCGTCCCGTATCGGGCTGAATGTGGCGTTGCCGCGGTCGAACTGAACGATTCCGTCGTCTTTACGGTCTCCCGGTGCAGCTAGAAAAACTAGAAAGAGGGACGCCACCTGCCACCGTGTCCCGGCGCGTTCCTTTTTACAGGCACCGGTGCGGACAGTCTCAGTCAGTGGACCGTCCACTGCAAAATAAAGAATTTAAAGGTATCGGCGCAGATGAAAAACAAAACAAAAGAAAGGACAAAGCGAACCACCTACCGGCCAGAGCAGAGCAGAGCAAAGCAGGCAGGTCTCGCCGTCGCTTGCTCCTCTCTCTCCACGGCTCTCCGCAGTCCTCACCCTCTCCACCTCAAGCAGCCTTCGATTCTCACCAGATCCCCGGCCACCAGCGCCCTCGACCCATCAGCCAGACCCTTCTCTCTTTCCCCTTCCCATAGCCTAAATCAAGGCATCTCGATCGAATTTCAACGGTTCCCCTCTGTGTGCCTTCGACGAGCTCCGGGTGGCCAGATCCTCCATGGAGACGGCCAGCCTGAACCATGGCTAGCTCCCTCTTGATCTGGAGGTGATAGCTGGCAACGTGCTCGTCCCAGCCACATATTCCACGGCGGCGCGACACGCGCACTCTTCCACAGCCGAAGCATCATTTCTACACACACTAGTATGGCTGGTGCTATAGTGAGTGCTTCAACGGGTGTGATAAGCACCCTGCTTCCCAAGCTCTCCGCGTTGATACAAGGGGAGTACAAGCTTCAGAAAGGAGTGAAGCGCAAGATCGCCTTTCTGAGGGATGAGCTGAGCAGCATGCAAACCCTGCTTGAAAAGCTGTCGGACAAAGAGGAGACCCTGGATGTGCAGGCCAAAGATTGGAGGAACAAGGTGCGCGAGCTGAGCTATGATATCGAAGACTGCATCGACCTCTTCATGCACAAGATGAGCAAAGGTGACGCTAAAGCCAACCTTGTCAAGAAGACAGCAAGTGAGATTAAGAAGATTTGGTCGCGTCACAAGATCGCTAACCTAATTGAAGAACTCCAGGCTCGTGTTCAGGAAGAGAGTGACCGTCGCATGAGGCACAAGTTTGATGAGGCTGCTGATGATTTTGGCAAGGTTGTTCAAATTGATCCTCGACTGCCAGCGCTGTTTGTCGAAGCAAAGAGACTTGTTGGTATTGATGGACCAAGGGAGGAGATCATCGAGTGGCTGAAAGAAGATGAGTGTGGGAAGCATCTCAAAGTCGTATCCATTGTGGGGTTTGGAGGTCTTGGAAAGACAACTCTTGCAAACCAAGTTTATCAGAAAATCAAAGGTCAATTTGATTGCTCGTGTTTTGTGCCAGTTTCACGGAATCCTAACATAATAAAGATATTATCTGATATGCTCAAAGAACTTGGGAGTTATGTCGATCCAACAGATGATCAACGACAACTCATAGAAAAGCTTAGAGAATTCCTGCAAAATAAGAGGTATGTATGAAAGTGATATATATTTCTTGTTTTACATTTTGGCCCTATTTTATTTTTGTATATACTTGAGTTTAGTGAAAAAATATGACAATATTTATATTTATTATATTTAAGATAGTTGAAATAATATATTCTTAAACTCATATGGAATTTAGTTCAGTTTCATTTCATTTTGGATGAACTGGGTTTATGGGCCATCGTGGAAAAGCCAAACATGGGTTACTTGAGGAGTCATTATATATGTACCTAGATATATATACAAAAATCTCAAGACAAAAAGAAGAAGAACCGGCATTATCTCCAGCAGTTGTACAGTTTAACAAGATGCTTAGTAACAAATGGTGATGTTCTTTTAGTTTAGTTTGTTCCTACAGTATAATTTCTTAGTTTGAGTAATTTAGTGTTAATTCACAATGTACAAATTAACTTCAGACTGATGAAACACATTCAGTCCAGGTGCCCTCTTGTTTGTGTGATATTACTTCTGGAACGCCTTTCCGCTGTCTATAACTTTGAAATCAAGTAGTTAGGGGGGTGGTCTTGAAATCTTGTGTTAAGGCAACGTTTATTCACATCTATTTTTAAATAATTAATAATATATGCTTTACTGTAAACTTCGCACCAGTTAGTGGGTTAAAACAAGTAACTAGGCTAGCTACGTTATTTAGTGCTAACATTTATTACAAATATGTATGTGTAGGTACTTCGTCATTGTTGATGATATTTGGAGCACACAAGCTTGGGAACTTGTCAAATCTTCTCTACCTGAGAACAATTTAAACAGCAGAATAATTACAACCACAAGAATTGATAGTGTAGCCCAATCATGCTGCTCCAGTTTCACAGGATATTTCCACAAGATTCAACCTCTTAGCGATCAGCAATCACAACAACTATTTTTCAAGAGGGTTTTTGGAGATGCCTCTGCGTGCCCTCCTCACTTGGAAGAAATGTCTCATGGAATCCTTAAAAAGTGTCATGGTTTACCATTGGCTATCATCACTATAGCGAGCCTGCTTGCTTGGAAATCCAGCAAGGATCAATGGGAACGAGTGTACAGTTCTATTGGTTCTGCTTTTAGTCACCAAGGAATGAGAGATATACTTCTCCTTAGCTATTATGACCTCCCACACCATCTAAAGACTTGCTTTCTATATCTTAGTATGTATCCAGAGGATTACGAGATTAACATGGAAGAGCTAATATGGAGGTGGGTAGCCGAAGGGTTCATCACTGACGTGAAGGGTCAATCAGCAGATCAAGTGGCTGAGAGTTACTTCAACGAGCTTGTAAACAGAAGCTTGATCCAACCAATTAACATCGGGTATGATGGCCGGGCTGGTGCTTGTCGAGTGCATGACATGGTGCTCGAACTCATTGTATCACTATCAGCAGATGGGAATTTTGCAAGCATAGTGGAAGGGCAAAGCTGCATTGGAGTTGGTCACAAGATTCGTAGGCTCTCTGTACAATCTAAACTTGTGGGAGATGAAGTGCCGCAGGAGATTATGGATAAGTGGTCGCAGGTTCGTTCCATTAGCTTTTATGGATGGCAGGGGGAAGGAATCCCTCATCTGCCAGAGCTGTATTCCTTGAGAGTATTGGTTTTTTATAAGGGAAAAGTCCGATTTACAACCTTGAACTAGCACACAAGTCTGATTTTCAACCTTAAACTACAAAACCAGACATAAAGGCCATCAACTTCAAGTTTCAACCTTTGAGCGGTTTTGAGGTGGTTTTCCATTTTGTGAAAATGTTAAAAATAGTTTCATCTAAAAAATCAAATGTCACCTATCTATTGGTGAACTATTTGGAGTCAATCTTATTATTCATATTCCTAGTATTTTTAGAAAAGCAATAAAACTAGAAACTTGAACATATAATATTTAAAAACTCCAAATAGTGCACCAATAGATAGGTGACATTTTTATAAAACTTTGGGTATTAGTTCCATATTTTCTGATTTAAAATGAATTAGTTATGATTTTTAGATGAAACCATTTTTTAAACATTTTCACAAATGGAAACCACCTCCAAAACCGCTCAAAGGTTGAAACTTGCACGGTTTTGATAGTTGATGGCCTTTTATGTCTGGTTTTAGTTTAGCTTGAAACCACTTGGTAACCAACACGTTAAACATATAGGAAGCTTTTTCCGGCTAACATTTTTGGGCATCAATAGTAGTGAAGTTACTGAGCTTCCAGAGTGTATCGGAGACCTTAAGTATCTGCAGACACTGGATATACAGGGGAGTGGAATTAGAAAATTGCCACCGTCCATAGGCCGTTTGCAAAAATTGGTGCGCCTTCTTTTATACGATAGTGTAGTGTTGCCTGATGAGATTGGAGATCTACAAGCCATGCAAGAGTTACGGACTGTATTTCCTTGCTCCATAAGATTAGCGGAAGTGCTTGGATGTTTAACCAAGCTGAAAACGCTTGGCATAAATATGCCTAACAGAGAGCAACTTGGTTGTGGTACGGAACAGTACGAGGAAGCTTTCAAGTCATCTTTCGCTGCGAGAGGTAAACATGGGCTTCAATCACTAAGAATTCACAAAAGTGATATCCTGGAAGAAGAACTTATGGATATATTGTGCTACACTGCTCCATGTCTCCGGAAGCTTGTTGTACATGGTTCTAGTAGCACTCACCTTTCAAAGCGGATGGTGTCGCTTGCTAATCTCACTTATCTTAATCTGCGTATTGAAAGGATCAAACAGGAAGATCTCTGCATCCTCGGGGGCATACCTGCTCTGCTCTACGTCCATTTACTTGTAGAGCATGCCCCTGATGAACGGCTTACCGTAAGAAGTCAACAATTCCACTGCCTCAAGCAGTTTAGTTTGTCGCTTATTTATGGTCAAGGAGGTGGCCTGGAGATATTATTTTTACAGGAAGCGATGCCAGAGCTCCGATATTTATATCTTGATTTTGGAGCGAAGGAAACAGAGTCCAAGATGGGGTTTGCGTTCAGCTTCGAGCACCTTGCAAGCCTGGAGCACATCAGTGTCAGAATCGATGCTGATGATGCCACCAGGAGCAGAGTGGAAGCTGCAGAAGCTGCTATCAGGAACGCAGTCAGCATCCACCCTGGACGGCCCACACTTGTTCTGGATGTTGTAGGCATCACGATAGAGGACAACGGCGACGAGGGAGAGGAGGACATATCAGGATACGGGATTGATGAGGTTCTCGAGGAGCATTCGTAGGGGAATGTACATGAGTTTGCAAGGTATGGCATTCATGAATTTTACTAATTCGTCACTATCAGCTCACGTATGTATTGTCTCAATACCATTACTGCTATGAGCCCATGGCACGCACGTACGCAACTGATTTGTTGTTATTTTTGTTTTCCATAGAGGCCGAAGAAACGAAGCTGCTCATATGTAAAACGAGATCGCCATGACCTCTTGCCTCAATAGCGCTTTACTCGAATAACTGCAGCACATGTGTAGACTGGAATCATCCGTAGCTTCTCCAAGACAAATCAGTTGAAAGCTGGCCATGCGACATGGGATAAATCAGTTGTGATGTCCGATGCCTTTTGTTTTCTTAGTTTGTTCTGTACCATTCAAGTAGAGGTTTTTTACGGTACACAATACCACCCAACAGTGGTACGGTAGTATTATCATTTTTTTCCAATTTTTTACTATGGGTAAAATGGTAATTTGCTCGATTTATATTATTTGGAAAAAATTTCCCCGCTGCCAAGGTTACATAAAAAGACTTGATTTCATATATTACAACAATATTATTTTTTATATTTCCAATAATATCCATATACTACCCATACCACATATGAATACCACCCATACCACACTAAAAAACCGGTGGTACAAAATTAATCTCAACCGTCAGATCCTTACATATAGATCTTTTTTTATTACATACGAGTCCTTTTCAACCAAAGGGTGGTGGTGGTATTGTGTAAAATCAGTAAAACCTCTTCAAGTACCCTTCAGCACCGTTAATGTTTTTCAAAGTTCTGTATGTACTCTATCTATATTGATTCCCAACTGTGTCGAATTCCTATTTTCTACCGGTCAAGCTTTTTGGACAAGGATTTACCAAGTCAAATCCATACGACATAGGAATGGTGTGACAGAAGTTTAAGAAAACCAGTATCTATAGTGTGTTCAGTATCATTCTAGTGATCCTTCAACAACTGTTTGAATTCCTACCGGTCACTCTTTTTGGACATGGATTTTCTAATTCAAAATCCAAATGGTTTATATGTGCCGCTAATGAAAATCTTTCTCAGCCACAGACGAGGAAAGCTGCTTTGTGAAATCTGATGGAAATTCTAACGGTATTCGTTGGCCTGCACTTTTTACACGATGGCCGGCATTGGAACCGCGGCCCATGTAAAAGCCTGATTTAGGATGAGATGACGGCCCATATTACCGATCCATCACGGGGAATATCTAAGCGAGTTCAGCAGTTCCTCAAAAACGTACGTATACTGAACTCTCATAATTTTTTTTGAGTACTGCACTCTCATAATTAATCTCCCTCTATGAAAAAAATACTCATTTCTATCATGTCGATGGTGTACGGACGCATAGGCTTGAACTTATCAGACAGTCAGGCGATGTTAACAGGGCAATAGCTGTTGCAAGCACTGGTTGGCTGACCCATTTCTTCCGGGTGAACCAGCATCAACGAGATCAGAAACGAGACCGTCGGATAAGTAATACTAGGGCTGGGCGTTCAGGTTACCCGATTGTTTTGGGTCGGGTAATTCGGGTAATTCAAAATTCGGGTAATGAAAATAGCTACCTGATATTAGTCTTGAAAAAACATTACCCAAAATTTTGGGTACCGATAATTCAGGTTCGGGTATACCCGATCTACCCGAATTTAAAAAAACAACAAAATGCACAAATTTTAGTAGCAATTAATACATAATTTTACCAACAATTTGTGTAGAATTTCAACAATAATTTGTGAAGAATAATATATTATAGTCACTTGTTCAAACCAAGAGAATTATATTCTAATAAAGTGATAATTTCAAGTGTTCAACTAACAACACGTGATAAAATACAAATATGGAAAATTTTGGCTCGGGTACCGAAATTATTACCCGAATTACCCAAATTAATTTGGGATAATCAAAATCACTATCTGAATTTTGGATCGGGTACCTCGGGTTCGGGTAATGGGTATCGGGTATTTTGCCCAGCCTTAAGTAATACACCATAAGATAAAGGGAAAAGTCTAATTTTCAATATCAAAATGTAGCAAAAGTTTGATTTTCAACCGCAACTACAAAATCGGATAGGGAAAGCCATCCAACTATCAAAACTGGGTAAATTTGGCCCTTTTGAAATGTTCTTTTTGGCATTTTCTAGAGATTCAAAAGTTTTGATTTGATCAAAACATTCATAACTCGTAATTCATTTCAAATCCTAAAAAATATGAAGTTGGCGTCAAAAGGTTTTTAAAAATGTAGGCTCTTTGATGGTACTCTATTTGGTGTTGTTTGCATCATTTTGTTGTTATTCCTAGTATCTTATTGCACATAATACAACACAAGGAACTTGAACATGTAAGAATCAAATAATTCCAAGTATAACACCAATAGATAGATTACATTTTTAGAAAAATTTTGGCACCAATTTGATATTTTTTATTTGAAATGAATTAGTTATGAAAATTCCATTAAACCTATTTTTTATTTTTTCGAAAATACAAAGCCACTCTTGAAAACCCCAAATGTCCAAATCTACCGGTTTTTGACAGTTGGATGACCCTTTGTGTCCGGTTTTGTAGTTATAGGTTGAAAATCAGACTTATGATATAATTGAAGAGTGAAATTGGACTTTTCATGAAAGATTAAAGCTTAGGTTAGCTAGTTTAGTTTAGTAAGTCAAACCGAGTCAACCGTGTCTCACATTTTCAAATGCATAGGCATAGCCCTTGCCTTTTCTTTCCTAATCTTCTTAGACGACAAACTTCACATGCTCACCAACTTAAATTAACCCGAGCTCTGTCACTGTCAACTTCTACAAGTCGCATTCTTGCACAAGAAGCTTGTCTAAACCTGAACTGTCATACACAATCTCACAAGTCACAAAAGCCTCGTATCCTGTCGGGATGGTTTTCTCTGAATGCCACCGTCAGCCATTTCAGTATCCTCGCCAAGTCACCAGTGTCAGGGTCAGCCCATCTCGTCTCCCAGGACTCAAGTTAGAATAATCTCTGACTGTCATCATATTCGTTTTGATCTCCAATTGACAACTCTGAAAAATCACACACAAGATCGCCATCCCCAACTGCTTGTATTTGTCTTGCGTGAAGATTCCATCGATACGGATTAACCTGTGGATCCTGAGCTTGTGGTCAAGTCAAACCACTTGTTTTCTCCGGGTTCAGGATCAGTGGCAGGTTCTCTGAATGTCTCTCGTGCTGCTCATCTTCTGCAGGTGACTTTTGCACTGAACTCTGGTCGTTTCAGGCCTCTCCAGCAGTCCAGCTCAAGTGCCAATGTGACGAGTTATTCCCATAATCTTGTTCTGGATTTTTTTTTCCATGGACTGTGTTCAGGTAACCTAATGTTGTACTAGTATAACAAACCTGACACCCTTCCTGCTTATATTTTTGTATATAAAAGAAGAAGAAAAAACTGGATAATTTGACGAATTCAACCTTCTGATCTGTCTGATTATTTTGTTGAAGGTTCCGTATGCAGACTCACTGATGAGCTCCTGTCTTGTGTACTCAGACCCCTTTATTGATCTGTTCTCAGGTTCTCTGAATGTCCCATACTCCCATGCTGCTCATGTTTTGTATAACCACTACTCCTTGGTGTCCTTTGAATGGTTTCAGGATCAGTGCCGTGCATGTGCAAGGATCTTCATGGATATTCTCACAATCCTATACTGCATTTTCAATGGTTGTGTTCAGCAGTTCAGGTGCATTCTTGCTCTGTCCGTAACCGTATCTGGTATTGCCTATTATTTTGTGCTGAAGATTGGAACTCGTCAAAGTATTCAGGATTCAGGTTTGTTCAGTATTAAACATGGCCACATGTGCAGGCACACCTAAAGTGGGTGTCGGGATGATTGGAGCGATGACGTCAGGGATGAGCCGGGATCATCACAGATCTCCTGATTAGGAGTGGAAAATTGCACGTCTTCCTCAGCGCAGGAGTAAAATCTTCGGTGACAATATTCAGTATGAGGAAGGAGAAACGCCCTTGTCACACAGACACTGCCTGAACTGACAACAGGTGAACTGGTGATTGCTGTGAAGCCTGAAGGAAAAGGAATGGATGGTCGGTTCTAAAATGAATTACCATAAGAACACACTTGTTTCTACAACTGATGAAGAGTGCATCCTGAATCCTGATAACAGGTGCAGTCTGATCACTGAACAATTCCAATAATGTGAGTTTTGGCGAAAATATCTTATTTCTTTTACAGCATTAACATGCACATGAAAACAATTGATCTATTGAGCATGAATTATCACTCCCATGTGCAGAACGGCACTAGGCCAGACCTCACTATAGCATGAACGTGCAAAGGCATTTGTTTGTACTGGTAATTGCCTAGTACAGCCTGATTACTGAGCAATTCCAACAACCACAACTCAGAAAAATACCCTAATTTCCTCACTGCATCAAACTAATGTGTAGGATGCAAAAGTACATGATCCATTGAACATGAATCGTGTTTAAATGATAATACGTGAACATCTGGATTCTGGAAAAGAGCACTCACATGAACGAAACAGCATAGACAGACAACCTGACTCAGTGCATAGCTAACACTAATATTTTTTTCTCAATTAATATATAATATTGTTATGGTATAGTAGAGGAAACATGACACCTGGGCTACTACCTTTTGACGAATTCTTACTTTGTGAGCTGTGCATGCGCTTAACCAGGTGCTTGGGTTTGCAGTGCAATTATATCGCAGATACATGGAATCATCACAGATCTCCTGGATTAAAGCTGATAGCAGGTGTTCCTTCCTACACTGTCAGTGGGAGTCAATGTCAAATTTCGTGACAAAACGTAGCTTTCAAAGCCTCACAGGATTGGAACAGACAAAAACACCTGTTTTGCTGAACTCATAGGTTGCACATATGAAGAGACTGGATGGATGATCAGTTCTGCACAGATCCTGGAAAAATGCAATGCTATTTTCACTTGTTTGTACAATAGATAATGGCATCGTGATGCTAGGCACATGATCTGACCAATGAAAACATTTGATGCACTGAACATGAATCATGTTTGAATATGTAGCACATGCCCATCAGGAAAGAGCGCCTATGTACAGAACACCAGACAAGAACAGAATACCATCCAACAATAACAGAATAACATCTAGACAAGAACACAGGCTTCATCGCTTTATCATACAAAGCTATTGTCTGACACAGTGAGTGCAGCAAGCACCGGATACAGAGCAACCCATTACAACCTGATCAACTGACTGGATTGATCACAGACTCGCAAGTGATGCTGCAGCCAACATGATCCAGCAGGGCCCTAAGTCTAAATTCTACTAGATAGCATTAAGCAGAAACATAATGAACATCTATTTCACATTACATCAAACCACGGATTTCTGCATGCCTTCTGCCATCTGATCCCCCACATCCTCTGTTAACCATGTTCCTCAGAACCTGAACCGGATGAATGAGCAGGACAATCTACCCATGTAAAGAACAGGTCCATATTGAATTCTGGTTAGGCATACCTTGGGTAAGGAACCCACTGAACCATGGTTATTCACTGGGCCATACAGAACAGTCACTAGATATATCTAGATGACATACCTAAACCTATATATGTAGATAACTGGGTGAAAAGAACAGCTAAAAATAAGAGCCAGCATCATCATTTGCCACCCATGTCGAGATGGCATAGAGGATGCGGCCCTTCCATCCCTGAAGAAGCCAATTATGATCAATGTCGATCACAAAGTCCTTGTGGTAGCAACCAGTGACCTTGCCTCGCACTACCTGCACGACTTCAGGGTTCAATGGAAGCTGCTTCAAGCCTGCTCGCTGATTCCGCACCTGCCATTGCTTGTATGTCTCAGGGCGCTCCACCCGATCTGTACCCTCACACGCAATGACATTCAGGGCAGACCTCCCAAAGATGTTCTGCTCAATCAGCATCCTCTGGTTGCTATCTCTTGGGGTGGTTGCGTCCAGAACATCAAACAGGGCTGAGTAATAGAACAGAGCCTCGCGGAACCTTGTCACGAAGAACGGAGCACTGAACGAGCCATTTACGATTGCATGGATGAATACATGAGGTTTCATCTTCCTGATGTTATTGAGCACAATATCTCTTGGGCTTTCAATCAAAACACTCTCATCCATCAAGTTCTTAAACTGATATAAGCAGTTCACAATGAGCACCTCCTCTGGATCAAGCTTCAGATCCTCTGCACGGATGGTCTCCATCTTGGATGTTGCGATCACCTGGTACTTGAACGGCACACCGAACTCTTGGGCATACTTGCTGAGCCGGCGCCCTGTCTCCTCAATGCGCTGAGTCGGGCGGAACCCGGGCTGGGGAAGGTCAATGCCTGTAATCCTCACCTCTGGAGGACCACCCTCCCTGCATGCTATCCTTCGCAGAAAGCATGGCCACTGGAAACCATAATGTATCCCATAATCCACAATATGTATCTTCTTCTTACCCAGGGAGGCATTGTAGATGGTTTGATTGGAGAAGATGAAGACCACCTTCTTGAAGCAGATGGCAGCCATGTACAGCTGGTACGCCTGGAGAATGTCGACGGCGGACGTGCGCTTGGCCATGAGCGACTGGTACACCATGCTGCCCGTGCCGGCAATCCGTGCCTGCAGGCCCTCGGCGAAGCAGTATGCCAGGCGCTGCATGGCGTCCCCCTGCGGGCTGGCGTGCTGCTTGATCTGCTTGAGCACCTCGGCGGCGTTGCGGTAGTCGTCACCGGCGACGGACTGCGCGCAGTGAATGAGCAGCGTGCGCAGGTCCACCACCTCCTTCTCGCCGCGGCGCCCTCCTCCCTTTGCCTTGGCCTTGCCGTTCCCGTTGACCGCATCCTTCTTGGCGGCCTCCTCCTGCATGGCGATCCGCAGCTTGTCCATCTGCTCGACGCACATCTCGTGGGAGGTGATCATGTACTTGTCGAAGACGTCCCCGTCGTCGCCGTCCCCGGGCAGCGCGCTCTGCTTGCTGCTCCGGCGGTCCATCTCCAGATCCTCCTCGTCGTCGTGGAACCGGTTCTTCCTGCCGCGGCCCCCGCCGCCTCCAGGCGCCACGGCCACCACCTCCTCCTTCACGGCCACCGCGGCGGCGACGGGTGCGGAGCCGTTGGATCTGGCAGCCGCGAACTTGTTCTCGGCGGGGAGGACGACGAACCTCTTCTTGGCGTCCTCGGGCGGGTCGAGGTCGATGACGAGCTTGTCCTGGCTGGGGAGGAACTTGTTGGCCTCCTCCATGCCCTTGAGGAAAGCGGAGCTCATGAGGTCGGAGTTGGCGCCGGCGCTGAAGAAGGCGGCCGGGTCGAGGTCGAAGCCGCTGAAGTGGGCGCCGGGGTCGGAGGCGTAGGAGTCGACGGCCGCGGGGGTGAGGGGCGCGCTGGCGGCGGCGTCGGAGGAGGAGGACGAGTAGGCGGCGGGGTGGGTGACGCTGGCGCCGCTGTGGGTCGCGGACGGGGAGGACGAGGAGGCGGTGTCGTCGGAGAGGATGTCGAGGAAAGGCTGCTGCGCCTGGAGCAGCGCCGGGTGGTCGGGGTACTCGTAGAAGAACTTGTCGTCGATGTCCTCCTCCATGAGCATGCGGGAGATGAAGGGGAGCACCATGTCCTCCGGCGACGCCGCGGCCCCGGCCCCGCCGTTGGGTTGTTGTGGGTAGTACGACGCCTGCTGCTGCATCTGCTGCTCCGGCAGAGGCTGAGGCTGCTCGTGGTGAGGGGTGGGAGGGAGGTCGAGGTAGGCGGAGGGGAGGGGCCGAGGTCGGAGAGGTAGAAGGCGAGGTCGTCGGCGATGCCGCCGCTGTAGGACGGGAGGGGTCGTAGGAGCCCATGGCGCGCGGTGGGTGGTGTGGGTGGGGGAGTGGATGAGGACGACGAGGAGGGTTTAGCGGCTGGCTTTGTAGGGGGCGGCGGGGCGGGAGGGAGCGACCTGGCGACGAAGGTTCGGGGAAGGCGGCGGCGGCGGAAATGGATTGGGGATTGGGAGGAGAGGAAATGGTGGAGACGTGGAGTGGAGGAGGAGAAGGGGATCGGGAGACGCGTGGCCTCTGAGCGGTGGGGCCGGTTCGGGATGGGCTGGATCGGGCCCGGAGGTGACTTTCCTCGGTTCGCTCTCTCTCTATCGGTTTGACGGTTTCCACCGTGTCAGAGAGCTCGAGGCTGCCAGCGACGGCCGACGGCAAGTGAGTGACAGACTGACAGGGAGGTTGCAAAAGGGTTTAATTTTCTTTCTGCTTTTTCGTATTTTCAAAAATTTGCCGCTTTTTTTATAAATTATTATAAATATGTAAAAGAATAATGCAAGTTTAAAATACCTACAATAATAAAGTATATACGAAATAAAATATGAAGAAAAAACGACAAATATTTCGAGAAATTTATATATTTTCTGAATGTCATTCTAGAAATTTTATGATTATTAAGGAGGTGAAATGACCTCGATTGCCCTATTTATTTGCCATATTAGGTGCTTAATTGATTGCATTTGCATGTACATGCACACATGCCAAATTAAGTAAACGTCATTCTTTTTGGTACAAATTTTGAATCCTAAAACGTCATTCTTTTTGGGACGGAGGGAGTATATCTTAGTCATATTCGATGGATCGCTATTCGCTATCATGACAAACTTGAGTGTCACGCACGGTGCCCAGATACGATGGCGCGTGTTCTTAGTGAGGATTCGACCTTTTCCACGCGGATAGCTTCTAGCGGATCGGACCGTTCACGGTGAGTTGTCGCGAGCGAAACATACGAATATGGTTGCACCTTCTCACCGCTTTCTTGCCGCTAGCCGCTTTGCCGAACTTGAGTGTCACGCACGGTGTGTATGACGGGCGCGTTCTCGGTGAGGGTTCAACCTTTTCCATGCGTCGTAGCTTCTAGTGGATCAGATTGTTTGTGGTGAATTGTCGAGAGAAAACGCACGCGTTGCGTCCGCCCCGCCTCACCGCTCTCCGACCGCTAGCCGCTTTGCCGAACTCCCTCGCTGCCCTTTCTTCCAAACCGACGGCTCAAATCTCTTTTTTGTTTTACTTTTCCATATCGTAGCCATATCAGATGGATCACTACGACCCTGACAAATTCGAGTGTGCACGCATGCGATGGGGCGTTCTCGGTGAGGATTCGACCTTTCCATACTTGATCGGTCCAACTTCTAGCGGATCGGATTGTTTGTGGTGAGTGTCATGAGAGCGAAATGTACGAATGTGGTTGCGTACCATCCTCACCGCTATCCAACCACTTGCCGCTCTGCCGAACTCCTCCGCAACCGCTTTCTTCCAAACCGAGCTCAAATCTCGCACAACTCACTACTCTAAGTTATGCGTGTACCATGCGTTCAGTGGATTTGAGCCAGTGACTGCAAGTGACAGGGGAGGTTGTAAAAGGGTTTGAGTTTCCTTCTACTTTTTCTAATTTCAAAAAGAAATGCCGATTTTCATTGATGTCTTGTAAAATTGATAAAAATACTAGATCACTACGACAAATTTGAGTCTCACCACGCATGGTGCACGCATACGATGTGAGTATTCTCGGTTTGGGTCCGACCTTATCCACGCATAATCGGTCGCAACTTCTAGCGGATTGGACCTTCGCGGTGAGTCGTCATGGCGAAATGTACGAATGCGTTGCATCCCACCTCGTCACCGCTTCTAGCGCTAGCCGCTGCTTTGCGAACTCATCCGCAACGCCTTCAATTTCAAACCAACAGCTCAGATCTCGCCACCTTTTAGTGTACTCCTTTTTTTTACTTTTTTGAAAAGTTCCCGTTGTATTCCTTTTTATTGATGATTGGTAAACTCAAAAGGAAATGATGGAGGTCGCCCATGAGCATAGGAGGATGGTCTAAGGTGAACACAAATGAAGGAGATCATTGTAGAGTAAGGAGTTGGGGGATAGTTTGCATGTTACACGTCAGCATATGCCCAACACTATACAATTAATGTTGAAGAGAGTTTAGAGAGAAGGCACCCAATGCAAAGGTTGCTTGGCATCATCGTAAAGCGGCATGGATATATATATAGGACGACCTTGATGACCATGCTGCAACCGATCGAGCAAGCACGCACAAGCTATCATGCACCTTCCACGTCAGCATCACCCGTATATACTTGCATCCAAATCCATGGAGGGGTTGTTCGTGTGTTGAGTTGTTGAAAACGAAACGTATGATTATGAATACGTACGGTTGCATTATTGTGTCACTCACACGGTCGAACCTCTTCGCCGCGCGCTCTCCCAAAGGCAATTCCGATCGATCCATGCCAAAACCTAGCTAGCTAGCTCTCTCACCGCTTTTCCTCTCAATCTGACATCTTAAATCTCAACGACCGAAATTCATTCTTTGGATTTTTGTAAAGAGGTTAGCGTTTTGTCGACTAGTGTTAAACACGAAGGGAAATGTGCATTCACGCATAGGAGGACGTACGTAGGGTTCAGGGAGAATCGAAAAGAGATGGAAAATTAAGAGTTGCATTTGCATGGCATCTATCGTCGTACGTACGTTGAAGGGATGATTCTAGAGAGAAACCGTTCTTCAATTAAAGGTTGCATTTGCATGGCATCTATCGTCGCAAGCAGCATGCATGCATGGGCCATGGGGGTAATAATGACCGTACGTGCAACCGTTGGGAACAACAATGAGGTTGCACGTACGTACGTATCCGAACAAGCACATCATCACGTACAGACTGGTGATCGCCTTCCACGTCAGCGTCACCCGTATAGGCACACATGCATGGATCGGAGGTGGAGCCGCTCGTGTGTGGTCGGTCGTCGTCGATCAGCGCGCGAGCGATCGGAGAAGATCGTTTCCCTAGCGAAAGGGGCACTACTGCGGTTGGTATCCCGTATTCCGGACATGTTTTTTTGGATCAATTCAATGAGTGCATGCAGCCATGCAGGACCATTTTCACGGAACAGATTGCAGAGTGACCATGCATGTCGTTCACCTCTGTAGTACTGAACATGCTCACGACTGTATGTTATTCTGTTTCAACAACACTAGCTTGTATATAGCCATATATAACCAGATGGAGTCCTTTATTTAAATCACATTCCACTTTGTTATTTTCTTTAGAGAAATCCACACAACTTTGATTTTTAATCCGGATCAATCATGGGGATCGATCCTTTTATTATCGGGCCCGCCACCAATCAAACACAACACTTCATTTTTTTGGATTCTTATTATAAGGTGAGATTTAATATATGTACTCGTACTTTTGGTCCATATAAGCGGATCGGATCGGATCGGATAATACCTTTACTACATCCGCATCCATATTTTTTTGTCAGATGTGGAGCGGAGCGGATATTACGCGGATCTTACGGATGCGGATTTTTCGGATGTCGGATATGGTGCGGAGTCGGATCGGTTGCGGAGCGGATGCGGATTAATATAGTCAGATAATACATGCTTATATTTAGTTTCAAATGGTGACAAATGATGCTCACGCATGATTGTGGTTAAGGTTTTGATGCGTGCACACACTATATATATAGCTAAAATTTTGTGGGCTAAAAAATTAAGTATAGGTAAAAGATCAGTGTATGAGCCGTATTGGGCTGTTATAGTAGTCGGATATCCTATTACAGGCATCGGATTATCCGCATTCAATTATCGGATAATCCATATCCGTCGGATATCACTAACACCGTATCCTAATCCGCATCCGCACGACCAAATGATTCGGATTATCCACATCCGCATGGATATAAAAAACTCTTCTCCATATCCACATAATTCGGATTCGGATCGGATCGGATGCGGAAATTATCCACACCACTTTCATCCCTACATATATAGGATATGGAATCAAACGAAATTTCTATGTGAGTATACTATTCTCTAAAAAAAATTATTTAGAGTGCTTGAAATTAACGAAACTAATGATGGAAGTACCTAAAATTAAAAGGCAATAGCAGGAAGTACCTAATAAAACTGAAAAGAAGTGCCAAAGCAGTGAGAAATTACTATGATGCCTTTTTAATTGTGTAAAAGGATAATAAGAAATTTTACAAATATTTTATTGAATTTCCGATTGAATTTTTTGTAAAAGAATAATAAGAAAGAAAAATACTTGCAAGTAGCACTGCTACTTCCAAGTACCTTCCAGTACTTTACAAATATTTTTTTAACCATATTTGTAAAGTGATTTAGAATTTTATTTTTAATAAGTCACATTTTACAATAAAAATCCACGTGTATGTCTTTAACATATTCCTAATTTAGCTTTGATTGACTTATGGAGGGATCCAATGGGCAAGTAAGGGCGATACATAGAGCAAAATCATAGAAAGCCTTTCTCGGAATAAAAAAACCATATCACAAATCGGTTTTCTTCTTATCACTAGCAAAATATCTCAAAGACAACGAACCATATGCAGTGTGGCTGGATATATTGCATTGTGTGATGTTGAGCTAGGTCCCGAATATCGAACCATTCCTTCATCTAAAAATATGTATAGTGGGGTTCGATCCAAACATTTCGTTGAAGAACAGATTTTTATATTAATAGAATTAGCGAGTAAATAAAGAGCAAATGATAGATACAAGTAACATATGGTATATAGCGGAGAATTGAAGAATCTAGCATCTTTGCTTCACTGTGCCAAGTGTGGTCATTGGCGTGTCGATTTCACGGGCCAGAGGCGTGCGCATATATATGTCTCCAAAACGGCATGGTAGGGTCGAGAGATTTGTGCACTTTTTCCAGGATTTCAAACTATGATGGCCTCCATTTTTTTGTCCGTGGCCACTGGCCAACCCTTTGGCCTGTAGCTTTCGCCTTTTCGGGGGTGCAAGTGCAAGGCTTTAGCTAAGATTAGTTGCAAAGTGCCGACAAGAGAGGCGGCTGCTACGGCCACTTAAAAATATTAGACTTTTTTTTGCATGTTGCGATCGATTGCGAGGCCACACCAAAAAGAGAAATCTCACATCAACCGACTATACGTACGCATGCTAAATCTTTTTTTTCATAAATAGGTGAATTTCGAGCTACTTTTCGTGGGTTTGAATTCCCCGCGCCGCGCGATAAAATCAAGTAGGAACGCCGTGGAAAATGGGAGACCAAAACTAGACAGCAAAATGAGCCATCAATCGTCGATCATCTACATAGTTCTTGCACAAGAAAAGTAGCTAGGGTGGTCCATGCACGATATGGGGAAAATAATCACGCACTTACCGCAGAGTTTTATCGTGTCCAATCCGCTTAGGCTGATAATAATTAAGCACCATCTACACTGGCCACCTACGTATCGTAGCAGTACGTGCTACTGCTTCTACGAAAGAGACTCTATTGTGGATAGATCAGGCTTAACCACTCCTGATGACTTTTACTTTTTAACCCAAAAGACCCAAAATTCGCTGCATGTCTCATTTCCCGAGAAATTTGATTAACATTAAAGTACAAAATAAAATAAATGTTATTAATAAATTAATTATGCAGTATTTTTCATACTAAATTATTTCAAAGACGTGAATATTATTTTTTATAAATCAAATTTGAAATCGTTTGACTTCAAGAGTTTTTTTTTTACAAGATGGAGTACGCTTCATGATTTACTCACTGTCACGTGACGCGGTGGCTGCGTGTCTAGCTAGCCGTGATGCAGTAGTGAGTACAGTAGCCCCCTACATCTACATGTCTAGCTACCTGCACGTAGCTTTGTGCCAACACGAGACGAGGCTGATCAGATATATCGCCCGGCCCCGATCCCCGATGCTCTCTGTTTGCTCCGCATATGGAACATCGTTGAATTCAACGATGATCGCAGTTGGAATCCGGGGATGATGGCGACAGGTTAGTCCACTCCACTTCTGTGATCGATCTTATTGTTCTGATCCAACCTTCATTTTGGCCTCATGATTAGGTCCAACCAAAAAAAAAATCTCCGATTCGATTTTTAAAACTCAAAATGAAGGGGAAACGGGTACTGTAGATCCTCCAACAGCCGCCCGCACGACTGTAATTTCTGCAGAACCTGAAATTTCTATCGTTGTACCGTATGACTGTCGTGTGGGCCTACGGGGAGTTGGGTGGGGGTCAAAGCTGCCGCCCGCACGTGCGGACCGGACGGAGAGCAAAACACACGTGGCGTTGCCACGCGTGACCGAGGCGTGGGGCCCGCGAAAGCCATGCTCCTCTCGGAGGAGAAATATCTGGTGGTGGGCGGCAAGGTGATCGACGATGGAGCAAAACGGATAGGAGGGGGAGATGATGGATACGCCCCACTCCAAGGCAAGGCATGGACTCGAAAAAGCTCTTCCGGGACGCAGAAGCTACCAGGAGGCGCGCGCGATTTGCCTGGGCCTGTGGGATCCAGAACGAACTGCAGCAGAGAGCGTGACACCGTGACAGGGAAAACCAAGAACGAACAAATGCCTAGTCCGTGGTGTGTAATTTACATCGCGGCCTGTCACGATCGGCAGCAAGCCAAAGCAACCGATGTGAAAAGGAGCACGCGGTCAATTCAGGCAGGCAGGAACTAGGAGCATCCAAAAAATATGAAATTGGTTTCTGCCTTCCCTTTTTGTACGAGGTGATTTGGTCAGAATGTGTGGAGGGTTCTGATCGGAGCTATAGCTTTCACCGGTCAGAGCACGAAACTGAAACCACTACCAACTTGTGATAGCATTACTAGTTTATGTATCGTGATTATATTATACTACATATAAAAAACTACTCTCCTCCTGCCCAATCGTGATCCTATACGGCACTGCACATGATGATCTCACACGAGTGCAAAAAGCAAAAACAGTCTCTGTAATTCCTTGGAGAACAATCCGGAGCCTTACGACTAGTAAAAAGACACGCAATGTCAACATGAACATGCAAGGTTTAGGAAAATGGTTTATGACCCTCGTCACGTACGCATGGTCCATCGCCTACAATGATCAACGGCGACGCCGCGACGGGAGCAAGCAAGAAAATTAAAGCTACGATTTTTACTTGCTAAAGCATTCCGATTTCATAAGAATATACGTAGCAGCAAGTGGGACGAAAATTAAGCATACCAGTCCTCAGCAAGCAGTAAAAGAATAAATACATCAGCGTAGTATCTACAAAGATCGGCGACAGAAATTGCATGACAGTGACTTGATTCCACTTACTTTATCCGATCACCAAGCGCTCGTGTTTCCTACTCCTCCTGCCCAATCAGGGATCCAACAACACATCCTTATACCACAAGCAACCACAACACTAGAAGCTAGACTCTTGGAGAACAATTAATCCGGAGTCTATAGAATTAACAAAATGTCAACGTGAGTGAAATACCAGAGGCGGTGATGCCGGGAAAGTAACGTCTCAATTATATTCCTGTTGCTAGTCAAGGCAGAGGCTCCTTATCAAAAAAAAAAAAAGGCAGAGACTGAGAGACAGATATTGTTGCATTAGCTACTAACGTTATCCCAAGATTCAGTCAACAGGGATCCAATAATGTGAAGTGCATACGGTCAAAGGATCAAGTCACTTAACTGTTTTGTAGACCACTAGACTGTGTGCATCAGCCCACAGGATAGCCTAGAAAAATGGAAATGACGTATGGTGACCCTCGTCATGGTCCATGGCTGCAACTTCAAGGATCAACAGCAAAAACAAGGCTACAGACTTGACTTCTGCTGAGCAGTCTATACAATTAAAGAAATCTGAGGTTAATTAGGTTCAGGGAAAACTAGGCATGGGAAATAGAAAGAACAAGTACAGTAGTAGTAGTCCTGAAGAAGGTTTGGGTGCCACTTGTTCTGTTGTTGTTCAGGCTATCTGATGCATTGAAGCAAAGTACTATTATTGTAAAAGATGTTCAACGCCAAAATATTATTGGAATCAAGCTACAGAATAGGCATCTCCAACAGTAAACAGGACAAGTCTTAAGCATGATTTATCAGCATCTGATATCAAAATCAATAACCAGTTGCAAGGTAGAGGCTCGGTTCCACTAATTTTTAATGATTGTTGTATTGGCAATCAAGCTACAGAATACCCATCCCCATGGTAAACAGTAAAATTCTTATTCACGAATCAGTATCTGATATCGACATCACCAGAGGTAGTGACTTGGTTTTAGTTATTATAGCTGATAAGTGATAACCAAGCAGATCTTTTCTAGTTGCAATATCCAATGATTCTTCCCTTTCAACTATAGTACGTCTTTTGTGCGCAGAAAGTGAAACAGGTTTGATTATAGAAACCGGCAAAAACATAGCAAGCCATCACCATCTATTATTGGACAGGGAGACACATAAGAGCACAAGACAATAACATAGTTACAAATATCCTGAGCTATAGATGCAGCCACCGCGAAAATGCTGGCACGAGCCCACTATTATCGACAGCAGCCACGAGGACGATGCTGATAGCCACCCAAGGGATCGATAGGGCGTCATATCTTGTCCAATCCTAAAATCAACATAATAGGAAATAAACTTTACCATCATTTGCTTGAAATATTCCAAGCTACATCTAGCTAGTGATAGTGATGGCAGGAGCCTGGAAAACCGTCTGATTTCCTGTGACCAGCTTAGCCTAGATCATGAGCACTACGATGATAAAGATGAAGACAACGTACAACTGTACAAGAAAGATCTGTGCCCAATTAAAATGGGACCAGATGCCTTCTGATGGCACTAGTGACTGCTCTGGGTGGCTGCTAGAATTTATTAATTCTATATTAACGCTGATTATGGTACCATATGATGGGGAACATGCAAAAAGGTAACATAATTCATGAACCACTATGTACTTAAACTATGATAGATAGGACATAAAGCAATGCAGCCATAACCACCAAATCAATAAACTATGTTATGATGTGTTGGGTCCATTTTTCTAACCATACATCAGGACAAGGACCTCAAAAGATAGCATGACATGATATCACGAACCCAAGAGACTGAGAGTAATATCGACGAGTGGTCCTTCAAAAAAAGAGGAAAATACCGTGAAGTGTGAACAGAGGGTGGAGAAAACGGTACAAAAGTCAAGCAGTCAGCCTTGACTAGAAGCAGATACCACCTTTTTTTTGCCAGGCAACCAGCAAACAGCTAATCTTTTGTTCGTATAAAGAAATGAAACAGCTAGATGATCTGTTCAAAAAAAAACAGCTAGATGATGAGGTTCAAAGAACCACATGTTGGAACTAGGATAAACGGACAGAAACACCTGTTACCAATAGCCAACGAAAGGCATTCCAAAACTTTTGACAAAGCAGTAAAATTACACAGGCCTGTGAATGAGGCTGATGCCTCAAAATCAATGCTAAGAGGAAGCATCTCACTTTTCTTTTCTTTTTACTTTACTACTTTTTTTTCTGAAAACACCATGAGGTCATATTTTAATTTAATAAAATAGCATGATTTGAAGTTTTGAACTCTGTGTACATTGGCTGTCAAGACAGCATCTGGGTCCAGAAAAGCATCACCAACCAACGGAGTGATCACCAATTTGGGAACGCTGTAGACTTTCAGGTGCCCATAGCGGTTTCATTAACCTAAGTTGAGCTTTGGCTGATATTTAGAGAACAAGTGGTAGGGTTGGGTTGATTACTACGTGGTCCGACAGATTTTTGTGTAAACAGCATAGCTTTATTGCTCATTATGAAAACAAAATGGGGGAAAACATCAAGCTATTAACTTTGAGACTTCTGCACAAATAGGCCTTTTCCAGTAAAATTCTTGCTTTGCACAGCTACAAGATTGTGACAAAGAAACATACCGGGAGCCAACGACAGTGACCCTATTGAAACATGGTACAGAATGCCTGTCAGTGCTATGCTGGTATGTTGTGGAAGTCAATTATCATCAGGAAAATAAACCAGGGTTTATCTAGTATGTGTGAGAGATTCCAATTGAATGGTTTTGGTCAATGGTCCGATATCAAAACAATCAAACAAATCTTATGCAACTGGGCTGAGCCACGCAGTCAGAGCAGAAGCTATGATGGAACACAAGTGAAACAGACATTGAGGATCAGAACTACAGAAGATGAATACATGACACTAGAAGTCCTGGACACTTCAGGATTGCGAAAGTAGGAAAGAAGCCAGCCTAACTAAACTTAGCATACCTGTAAGTGTCAAATATACAATGACTCAACTGGATCTGGTCTTCGTTTTGGAAGTTTCAATTCCTTGTACCATTGCTTGCATTTTCTGAGTCAAAAGAGCATTCATGTTACAAGAGGAGACCAACACCAGTAAAAATTGAACGCCTAAGTAACCAATAAAGACACCCCCCTCCAAAAAGAAATAAAGATGATAGATGTGGACCTACATCACTGCAACACTAAATGGCACTGGAATTTTGGTTAATAGCTCTGAACTAAAGGTTTGCAGCTGAATACTGAAGTTTTAAAGGACCTACATCTATAAACTCTGAGATCGATACTGTATTCAGCTACAATTTGATGGCAGCACAAGCTCCTAAGTTTTAACCATTAAATTATAGGCCTGAAGTTCTTGGGCCTTCTGAAGCTTTCTATACATCATTTACAGCTACCCACACCACCTACCTACAATTCTACATTACTCACTACATTTCTTAGTCATGCAATCATTATCAATAAAAAGGGAGTGTTGAAAGAATTCCCTAAAGCAAAATGCAAAACGTTTCTACAACTGTCACCTTTACAGAGATCTCAACTTCATCAAGCTTCTCTAGTATCAAATCCCCAAGTGGAAGCTCCTGAAATATCAATGTATATACTTCTAATATTTTAGATAGCATGGAGAGCTTAAGAAAACAGTCTATGTAACCACAAATCAAGAGCGTTTTAATAGATAAATGCAAACTTAACATATTTGATCCTAGTATACTGTTAGAAAAATAGTATTGCATTAGATATTTGGACATATCTATACTACCAACAGAACCAGATGATGCATAAGGTTATGCTGACGAATTTATAATCAAGGTTCAATGGTTGACTGAATGTAATATCAACATTGTCATGAATACCCATGAGAACTTGCCATGTGCAGAAAATACTGTCCATGCACAGTTCTGTAGTGTAATCAGTACCAACAGTGTGATAACTAGAAATCCCAGATATCTATGTATTTGAGAAGATATTTGTTAGCTGTCAAGTGAGTTAGCCCTATGAAAGGATAACATTATATCCTGGATTTCATGTTTTCATTAAGGAAATAAATTAGCAAAGCTTCTCAACTCTAGAGTTTCTTCCTCTCCTGGCCTGCACCTTCTCCTCTAAGTTCAGTACTTTCAAGCCATCGCTATCAATACCTCATTACAGCGTTACCCAGATCACATACATCAGAACAGCGCAATATTATGCATCAAAACAAGTTCCTTGCCTAGTTCACAAGCATTTTGGAAACCAAATGCAGTTTAGTAATTGTAGCTGGTATGAGTATGACATATTTGGCAAGTTTGATATGCCGATATGTAATAGCTCGATAACTTTGAATCTTTGATAAAACTATGTTCAATTTTTAGTGTTAAAGTTAAAGACTAAATGAAACAAGAAAACTGCATTATCTGTATACATACCCAAGCACTAGTTACAGGATTCAAGCTTGTGCTCTGTTGGCCATCAGATGGAGCTGACCTGCTGAAATTCTGGTTCCTTGTGTTCAAAAGATGGACTAGAACAGCCTGAATAAGTACATCCAAGATTTAATTTCAACAAAACTCGAGATAAACTGAGGCCAACTAAACATTGAAATACCTTCCTGAAATCATGTGGATGAGAAACCCCAGTTATTTTTACATCATCACTGGGAGGCTTTCTAACACCGACATTCTCAATTCTGATAGAATATATCCCAAAAAGATTGGAGATAACCTGCAAAAATCATGTAATAATAACTGAGCTATTTGCAGCAAACAATGCTTCTCTCTTATAATGAACAAACTATTTGGCACAGCTTCTCGCACGTCAGAATAGAGGGAGTTTCTTTTCTGTAAAACTGTCAGACAAAATTGGCTTATGGAAATATCTCAGAAAGATAGATATGGAAAAGTATATGGATATGATTTCCCCTAAAAACTGGATATGAATCTGCTGTAGCCAATTTCTAGTAAGAGCAATTGACTAGTATAACATGGTCTATTCCCAACCCAAGTGAAGATCTTACAGTCTGGATTTTAAAGCTTTATAGCTTCCTCCAATTTTCATTCTTTAAAGTTACACATACACCTGAATATTTATTGATGAGAACTGGAAAAAAGCACTGGAACAGTTTCTTCCAGAACACCAACCACAGTACATAGAACCATTAATTCTTTTATGCAGTTATCACCATACATATGAACCGTGAGTTGAAAGCAGATGAAATTTTCATTACCGATAACTGATAATTTTGTTCAGCGTGTCATTAGGCTCACCTTGCTCAACAACAACATCAGAAACTGATGGGAGGATAACATATTTCTCCTTCTTGAACACCCCAAAACAAGGAAAAGCAACAGGCTTGTTTACCTGGATTATGATTAGCTTGTTAAATAGATCAGTAACATGAATATCAAACCAAAGAGTAGTTTACTCATTCTGCATATGAATACCTTATAAACAATGGCATGTGGTGTCAAATATAATTTCCTTGCGCGGAAGTCCCTCCGACATACATATATCCGAATAGGTAAGTAAAGTAGCATGAACACTCCTACTCCCCAAGCTAAGAGTAGTAATACAGATAAAAGAATCCACTGAGCAATTTGATACTTGACAAAATTATCTTCCATTTCTGCAAATGATGCATCATGGAGGACCTCATCCTCAATACTTCTGTTATAGTCATTTGAAGATGAACCAGCCAATAAATGTCTTTCTAATGCATCTACTTGAACTCTTTCATCTGGTGATCCCATCTATCATCATAAGCATTGTTAAAGTCAATATATTTTAAGTTCAAAGAAAACAATGCAAGACTAGTGTAAAGAACAAGTTGCCAACAATAATCAAGAATAAAGCATTTTAGTTGGATTATCCGAAGAAAGCTGTGAAATGTGACTATGTGAGCACAATTAGCAAGGCAGTCATCCATCAATACTATGTGGTGTAAATAAAGATATGTTCAAGTCCCAAAACAAGGGCTAAGTTTACTTTTTGTAGAATATGTACTTGATGATAGAATCATACAAATGATACCAGGTCAAGCAAAAGTTTACATCTAAACAAACTGCAACTATTAAACACCATCTCATATAGCAGTACGAAAAATAAGCTGCAGCAGAGTTATCCATACAGACAACCTAACAAATTTCAGCTCTGCATAGCACTGAAGAAATAGAAGCCAGTAAGAAATTAGACCTAAGTTCACCAAAAAAAAAGTAAACAGCCAAATCAAAGTACCAAACCAAGTGTGTCTCCAACTACTGTTCGATTAAATGTCAACAGAACCCATAGAACAACCAAAAGGAAATCCGGCAAGCAGATCGATGTAGGACCAAATGATACCAACAAAAGGAACACTGTTCCTCCCAGACACGACTGGGAGTGAGGCACAACACAATTGCAAGGGCACCAGCAATAAAAGTGGAACCCCACACTATGAAAATACTGAATGCACGCAACTGATTATACATTCCATCAATCTACGCAGAATTCAAAGAAAAATAACAAAAGCCAGAAGAATATAAACTACTGAAAGAACAGAAGCCTGTCGGCAGTTGAAACTTAAAATTAACTGACAACAATACAAGGGCAAATGGAAGTAGGAGACACGCATTGTCACTATTTGCATAAATTTGGACAGAGCCTTGAACAAAAAGGAAACTCAGCACATGGAAACGGTCTACAAAAGAGTTGCTGCTCGTCAGTCACAGAGACAGACAGTACTGGATAGCAAGGGGCAAACGCAATCGCGTCGCTACCACCAGACAGCACTCGACTCCCTACCGCGCTCAGAGCGCATCGAACCGGAACGCGGAAGAGAAAAATTCAGAAGCAATCACGGCCCGCACGGGATTGGGCGGAGATAACGGTGTCGGCGTGTCGCCACCGGCAGTAAAAATTGAGCAGGAAATCGGAGCAAGGTAGGATTTACCGGAGCTGGAACCGCGACGGGAGCGAACGGGCGAGCGCGCGGGGCGAGGCCGCCGGGGAATTTGGGCCGCTGGCAATGGTAGCCGACTGGGGAGCGAGGATGGGGCGACGATTCGAGAGAGGAGGGAAGCAAATTCAGGAGAGGAGGAAATGGTCGCCGCCTTACGCTTTCGTAAATGCAAAGCGTAAACTGGGAAACACGTGTTCACTGCAGACTTGGCACGTTTCTTTCTTGATCGTGCCCGTGCGTTGCTACGGACAACAAAACAATTATGCTAAATACATTAAGTATTAAATGTGACAATAATAATGTGAAAATAAGGATAAATACTAAAAAATATCTAATCAAGAATGTAGTTACTGAAGTAGACAAAGCTAAAAACTCATATAAAATGCATTTTATAAATAGGACACACTTCTATATGGAATGTCAGAATTTAGAAAAATATACAGGAGGCAGATGCCAAGTATGTGCATATTTGTTCATGGACACCCTTGCAAAATAACTACAATATATTTGGAATAAGAAAAATGATGTTGCATTTTTCACCAAATCGTAACTGGGAAATTATGCAAAACCCTCCATCAAAAGATGCTAATCTGTGGCATTATTTTCATAAGAACCTTCCACCAAATACTAAATATCACCAGTTGATGAACAGGTGGCACTCTCCTCTAGCTGCGCCCTGCTTGGTTGCAGTCATCCTTAGTTCACTATGTAAACAGGAACAAAATATATGACATTCCTTTGAAAGACCCAAGGCAATGGATCCTCCTCCCTATTTAGCCGAAAGAAAGATAACCTTGTTCCAAGTTGTGTTTCCTGGCAGGAACAATTCATTAACCAATGTCAAATTCACAGTGAACAAACTTGAGGTTTCAGTTAAACAATTCAAGATTTCTTTTCTAACATTAGGAAAAAAAGTACAGCCTACAGGAAGAATACACTATCATAAAGCTTTCACTTTAAGATAGGAAAGCATAACCGCAAAGTAGCATATCTCACACACAGCCTATGTAGATACCATTCAGAAAGGGAAAATGCTAACTCACACCATAACCTCAACATCACACAAAATCCTTGTGAAACAAAATTTTGACTATATATACTGGAATTCATAGTATATATTAGAGGAAATATGGTATATGAATTCTAACTGAAGAAATGCATGCACAAAAACAAAAGGCAGGAAGGATAGTAAGAACTTACCCACGCGCCATCGTCGAAGTAGCCTTAGACGTCCTCTATGCAGTAGTGAGTCTCAACCTGCAACGAAATAGGAGGTAATAATAAGCAGTGGCAACAACATGCTGACCTCCTACTCAAAAAAGTGTGAAACTATGTTACTCCGTGGTCACAAAAAGTGAAAGAATTAGACAAAGAGCTTTTTTTACACTCTACTACACTTGTTTGTTGTCCTGTCCATAATGCACTTGTCAGCACTAATGTTACCCATGCAGTAGCAACTAATGCCACTTTTCAAAAAAAAAAGAACAATGTCCATCGAGGCCACTAACATTTAACAATGCCATAAAAGATAAAGTGCGTCATTATAATCTCAATTTATGTGGCACTACAACAGAAGCGACTTACAAGATATGTTGTGGGAAATCTTCCTGGCCTGCATCTGGACATGACGAGATAAAGGGCATCATTATTCTTCTTCAGAGATACTGAACAAGCTATTGCCAAGCAGTGGCGAAGCCAGGCGGCCGGGCGGAGCCCCCTCATCGCTAGCGCCACCATGGAAGCCCCCCCAAGCCCCTCCTAGGCTGGAGGTTGAAGATGAAGAGGAAAAAAAGGGCTGGAGGAGGAGCAATGCAGCAGCAGCCCCCCCTAAGCTCGCATGCTGGCTTCGCCATTGTTGCCAAGTGACACTGCATGTCTTCGATCCTTCTCATCTGGTGCATTATATGATTTATCTGCAATCCAACAAAAGAAAATAGGAGGAGATCAGAATAAATGTACAGTTCATGAGGATGTGTAGTGTAGGTACTTGGTTAAATGAAATGTGGATAACTTGAGTGCATCATGGAAGACTTCAAGATACAAGGGATGCATTACCTTGTGAGCAGGCAGCTGAAATATCCAAACAGAAAAGGACATTGTTTAGTTCTCGCATTCATGACAAAATAGTAATTAGGCAAGCCATGGCCCAGATCACATGCCAAATCGATGCACAAAGCAATCAACAAGCGTTTGATCTCACTATCCTTATCACTAATGGGTCCATCATACTTGTGAATCGCCATGCGCATGTATCGTATAGAGATGTATGTATAATGTCTCCAGTTGCACCCATTGCATACTAATGTTGTATGCGGCGAGGTTAAGGAGAGCGAGGCATGTACCTTCTTCATGAGAGGTGTAATGATTGATGTAACATCCAAATATCATTCGTTTCTTCTCATTTTTTCGAGAGATGAGTAGGGTCAAAGTCCAAGAAAATTTCCCTTGAAGATTCCACTGACACTACAAAATAAACCATGAAGAATAATGTTATTTCTTTTCTACTTTACAGAAACAACTCCTAAAAAGTTGCCTCCTCTTGAGAATTCTGGCCACATAAGCTCAGCCAATGCTCAGGATAGAGGTAACTCAAGCAATCTGTTGCATAAAATGGTAAAGATCAAATATCCTCTTGACTGTTCAATCCCTTTCAAAAGTGGGTATGGGAAAGTGACACAACAAAGATATGATAAATAGACATTTATAAAACATGAAAAATCAGTTTAGTTCAAATCATTCTGTTGTTTTTTTGTGAGACAAATCATTCTGGTTTTTCAGGGACAACCAAGCATGTGATGGTGTGACATAAAGCAAGAACTGTGCATGCTGGTCCTAATGCTTTGAAGAAACAACCACCAATAAGTCCTAATGCAAATGAATGCTCGGAAAATCCACACTGAACTGCAAGTAGTAAATTAGTGGGATACATGCTCCAAAAATAGTTATTCACCTCTGAAAATTTTTTTTGAGACAAATCATTATGTTTTTTCAGATAGTAGGAATTTAAGAATCTAAGTTGCAGAATCATGCATCTTAGGAAAAGACATGTGAAAACCCTCATCCAGTACTTATCCTTGGCAAGATGAATCAAGCACAAGTTAAAGAAAGACAGACACGATAAGTACAAATTAAATCTCATGGACACACAAAAGATGAATTGAATTCTCAGCAACCTGCATATATAACTACAATTAGAGAGGGCATGTGAATAAGACAGACATGATGACGAATGTATCACATATCATCCTCTGAGGTAAATCATCGATTTCATATTACCACATATGCAGGCCTGGTATATTGGGTCTAATCAATGCGAGACCGTGTTGTTGTTGATGCAGGCCACTAATTAATCACCATAATTCTTGAATTTCAATAGAGAAAACTGGATCGATGAGACAAAGGTAGGTGACTTACCAGGACTCAGTCTGGACGGTTTTGTTGGAGCTTCCGAGGAAGACTGAAGGGCGTAATTGTGATATCCCAGTGCAGTCTGGTTCTCACCATCGATCTGCTTTTGCAGCAGCGCGGTGGTTGCAGCGTGGCGCCCACGGACTGGTGCTGTAGCACACGATCGCGAACCCCGGCAACGGGCGGCGGGGCGGTGTCCACGAGCGGGGCGGCGGACGGTGGCCCCGGGCGGGATATGGCGTCCATGGGTGGGGGAGAGATGCGGCGGCGCAGAGGATGGCTGGAACCCTAGCCTCCCGGGTGCCGATGGGAGAGGCCACGCAAGACGGCGAGGATGGGGAGGCGGCGCAGAGGAAGGCGGTGGCGGCGACTTTGTCGGGCGATGAAAAACGGATGGTGCGCCGGTGGTGTCGTGATGGCGTGGATGCGGCGGTTTCGTGTCACGAGAAAATTGGGTGGGATGAGGAGGGTGCGGATGGTGCGGTGACGGTGGAGGGAGGAGGAGATGGAGGTGGCGGCGCGGAGGATGAGGGCGGACGTCGCGGGGCCGCCGGGTGGTGGAGGGAGGAGGAGATGGAGGCGGCGGCGAGATGGGGCGGGCGCGGAGGATGGGGGGCGACGTCGCGGGTCGGGGGTAAACCGAAGGGTAAAATGAGATCATGAGGGCGAGACTCACCGAGCGGAGCAGACTCGCGTGAGGGGGCAGAGCCACGCACGGGTGAAACCACGGGAGCGGATGGTATTTTCTCCACTTCATACTTTTTAGGAGCAGAGATAAACTATACTCCCTCCGTCCCAATATAATTGCTTCTGGGAGGTTCAAAAATTTTCCCAATATAGGTCGTGTTTAGTAAAATTTTTTGAAGTATTAAATGCGACTTTGACCATTAATTAAGAGTATTAAATAAAGGCAGTTTATAAAATTACTTCCACACCCGTATGTAAATTTCCGAGAGGAATCTAATGAGGACTTTGACCACATGATTAGAGGATGATTACTGTAGCATTACTGTAGCAAATTATTAAATTAATTATGCTCATTAGATCCAGCACGCAAAGTTATACTCATCTGTGAAAAGGTTTTACAAATAAACTTCATTTAGTACTCCATGCATACAAGATTCCTTTCTCCGAAAATTTTTGGAGAGGAATCTAAACACTACCTAACGCACTATACCATGTCTTCGACGCCCGAGCATGCCACCAGTAAAAAGAGCATGCCATCTTGGGTAGCCACGCATCCCACAACACTGCATCGCACCCCTCTCCTCTCGAACTCTCCAGCTTTCCTCCGTGCACATTTCTCTCTGTCACTTGCACAACGAAGTATTAATTAGGGGCAGTAAAGTCATTTTACAACGGTGCTAAGTTGTTGATTCAAATCTTATAAATGCAAATATAATGGGACGGAGGAGTAGTCATTTGGTTGAAGAACCTGCCAGCAGCTTTCCGCGTACGTTGGATTCCGAACCCTTTGTCAATCGAAAATTAGCCCAGCAGCTGTCCACCAAATTTTAAGTTTGTTAAATTTTGACGTCTGTGTAAAAAAATTGGTAAGACTATATACTGATAATATTAATAAGACAATTAAATTATTACTGTGGTATGCTTTGTCGCACTTCCTGAATGCAATCCCAAAGTGATGCAGTTTCGCAAAAGCTTTACCTATTTCGTGCAAAGTCGGCTCGATGGAGAATAAAAATAAAGCGCCGGAAGTCGTCAGTCCTCGTACCATTCACAGGAGCTCCAATCTATTTGGGAAAACATGTTGTGGAAACCATCATCTTGGTGGAAAAGTGAAAACTATCCTAAAATTCAAGCTTAGACATTTTCAAAAAATTTGAAACGATGCACATCCGTTGTGTAACTATAGATTTACTTTGTTGTAAAAGTTTAGATGCAAACTCAATATAAAAAAATTCATACGAAAATGACAAATTTTGAGTGCAAATGCACTGCAAGACAAATTTTTTGAGCATGTGAATTCCAATGCATAAGCACTTGAATTTTTTTCATTTCTATATTAATTTTTATATAATGAGTTTGCATCTCAACTTTTCCAATAAAGTACATCTATGAATAATTTACAAATGTTTACAAATGTGCATCGTTTTAAATTTTCCAGAGACTTTTTAGATGACTTGTTAAGAGTGGTTTTACGTTTCCACTGAAGATTTAGTTTGCACAGAATATTTCACCAATCTATCTTGTGTAAGATATATAAAGTTGAAACTTCTAAACCATTTCACCTCATTAACCTCCTCTGTTCCTTCTTCCCTGAAGGCTCACCGAAACTTATTTAACTAAAAAATATTATCGACATCAAAAAAATTGAACCAATATATTTTTCGAATAATGAATAAAAATTTATTGAAGCTCAACATTTTTCAACAAAATGTTAACCAATATTTTCTGAAAAAATATGAACCAACATCTTTTTTAAGAAAACTTGCCAGCATTTTTTGAAAAAAAAATGTTTCAACATTTTGGATAAAAGTTTCGACATTTTTTAGACAAAGTTTGCCGTGTGGGCCAGCGGCGTAGGCAGCTATGCAGTGGAGGGAGGAGAGTGAGACTAGGGTTTCCTTTATGACGATCCAACACGTATTAATGTTTGCAAAATCTCAATTATTGGAAGGTATTCCAGAAGATTGGTAGGATTTCCTTCCGGCAGCAAGCAAGCACGCAGCAGGGTGCTCGAGAAGAAGAAAAGGCCCCATCTAGGGGGGCTCCTATCTCCCTTCCGGAAGGTGGATAAGAAAGGGAACTTCCAACCTATTTATGACCCATCTAAGCATCATCTTCTGCCCGCCCACCACCGCACCTCCTCTCCATCCCCGCTTCTTCCTAATCACGGCCGACCGTCCGACCCCACCCGGCCGAACCACCACCGCGCCGGCCTCCCTCCTCCCCACCTCTTCTAGGTCCGCCGACATGGAGACCCTCAACCCAACCCCAAACCCTAACCCTAAGGTCCGCGCCCACCACCACTCCCGGCCGGCGACCCCGCCACGGCCGCTTCCCCACCGCCCGCCCCGCCCACCGGCAACCTCAACCCCAGCCTCCTACCGGCCCGACCCCCACCCCACCAACCTCGACCATCACGGCGACTCGCCACGGCCGCTTACGCCCACCACCCAACCCACCGCCGGCCGACCCCAACCCGCCCTTGTCTGCGCAAGGCTCGTAAGAGAGAGGAGGAGGCGAGATGGGAGGAAGGAGATCGGCGGCCTGTAAGCCGCACGAATCTCAAACATCGGAAGGTGGCGGGCCTTCCCACCTTCCGGAAGGTATATAGGATTTGCCCGTCCAGGCGTAGCACCTTTTGGGCTTTCAGTCCATTGGATGACACGCACGCGGCCCGCTCGTGCGCCGGCGGCATCCTGGTAGGTAGAGCTGGGCTGTGTCCGTCTGATATTATTATCACTCATCTGCTGATACCAAAAATAAATAAAACAGGAATACAACATTTTTTCTTGTACTGTACAATACTACTTTAATTTTCGTGTTTTTTTTCTTGCCAGCCACCTTTTGACCGGAAATCCTATATGTCTTCCGGAAGATTTTTTCTTCCCCACCTTCCAACGTTTGAGATAAGTGCAACCAATCACAGTCCTTGGATCGAAGGCCCAACAACCAGCCCACGAGCCCATCAAAGCAGCAAACCCTAACCGCCATGGCCATCCTCGCCACCGCGCTTAGAGGCACGCCGGCCACGCACCCCCTGCCGCCTCGCCGCGGCCGGTCCCACCTCACGCTACCGCCCGCGCCACCGCAAGCTGTATCGCCACCGTCGTCTGGGAGAAGAACCGGTCCAAAAAATGTTGAAAGTTTCCAACATTTCTAGAAAATGTCGCAACATTTTGCAAAATATTGACAAAAATAGTTGACAAAACCATCATTTCTTAAAAATATTGCAACGTTTCTGAAAATGTTGGAAGAAGCAAAAAAAATGTTGGTCCAAAAATGTTGCAATGTTGTAACATTTTTAAAAATCTTGTCAATTTTTTAATTTAATAGTCATGAAGTAAGTGGAAATAAAAAAATACATTTATATGGACTTTGGTGGGCTAAAATGTTGCAAAGTTTCTGAAAATGTTGGAAGAAGCAAAAAAAAAATGTTGATTAAAAAAATTGTTGGTCCAAAAATGTTGCAATGTTGTAACATTTTTTAAAAATGTTGAAATTTTTTTAAATTAATAGTCATGAAGTAGGCTGGTAGGAAAATAAAGGCTAGAAGTTCATACCCTTATCTACTTTTCGCTAGCTATATAGAAGCCCCGATTTGACGCATAAGATAGTTTAGGCAAATCATGTTGCTCCGAAGATGCACGAGCTAGATTTAAAAAAAAAAAATAGATGCACGAGCTAGATGTTGCTAACTGGTCTCTTGGTGGGCTTATATTTCTGGCCCAATGCAGGTAGGTGTCGGGCCGTCGGGCGGGCCTATCTGGGCGCTCGAGTAAATGTACGGCCGGCGGCGACGCGGCAACGCGCCAACGCCGATGACCGGACCGCAGCCACGCACAACATGCCAGTATAGCAATAAATAACTTAGCATGATTAATTAACAGCAATAATTAATTAAATAGCCATATTACTGCCGGCGGAGTGCTCATTACGCATGAGAGAAAGCATCTTAGTTTGGCTGGTGGTGAGTGGCAGGTGCTAATTTGATGTGAAAGAAAAGATACAGCTAGCTGGTGACTGATCAAGAAAGGTGCCAAGTATTAACTTCTGCCTTAATACTGTTAGGCTACCCTCGGTGCAGAATTTTATTGCACAGTTAACTAGACTGTGAACTAGCTAGCTAGGTAACTGTGTCATAGAAGTTTCATGATGATGACACTTCTCTCATATATGATGGAACTATTCCTTTTATCTACTCATAAATATCTTCCAAATAAGCAAAATTAGTATGTACTCCCTCCGGTTTAGGTTTAGTGGTCGTTCTAGCCGCACGCAGGGTGCACAAAAGGAGTCGTTGCACGCCTGCCATGCTTGTTTTTTCCAGTGTTACCCCTGAGTTACTCACGTCGCCGCGCAATAATAACGCCACACACCTCGACTCCGGCAAAAAAAAAAGCAACGGTCGGGAGTCAAACCTTAGACCTTAGACATAGCACGCGCTGCACTAGCCAGTCAGCCAAGAAGTGATTGCTGATTGCAATGCACCCGCCACCGTATTTATTAAAGGCAAAGACGGAAAAAGTACCCCTCCTTAATGTGCGAGATCTGGTCCTAAACGACTCTAAAGCTTACCAGAGGGAGTAATATGATAATTAATGTCCATAAAATCCTCAATCAACTTACTTGCATTGCACGTACATTTTTTTTTACAACACATTGCACGTACATCATTGAGGAACCCTGCCGAGTCGACAGCCGCGGCCGTTGCAGACCGGACAAAAGCACCTTGTCACGTGTCAGTCAGCTGCTCGTAAGTTGGTGACTCTCGCATGCATGCATGCATGCATGGTCAAGCTAGGCATGCGGCACGCACATGCATGATGCGTGCAGAGATGCTGATCGCCCCCTGCTTCAAGTGGCAAGACGCTAGCTACCTAATCGTGCCTGCTCCGATGATCCCTTTATTAGTGCAAGGATGTACGTAGTATTATTCCCACAATTCAAATTAGCATTCAAACATGATTACAAGTGCGCTAACACTCTTAATAATCGAAGTTACATCTTTATTATTAATAATCGAAGTTACATCTGTTATTAAGTTGCAGATATCGTAAGCCACGCACAGCTCAAAAAATATTATGATAAACTCCTTTCGTTCTAAATTGTAAGTCATTTTGACAAATCTATATTCGCAGTTGTTATTATATATAAGCATAAGTATATATCGTAGACGCATAACAAAAAATGTGAACCTTAAAATGTCAAAATGACATACAATTTTAAACGGATTAAGTAATAGCCAAAAATCATGTTCAGTTCACTCCATGAAACATAATTTGAGACAACTTTTTTGGTGAAATAGTGCTCATATATTATACCGATGTCATTCCACTACTTTTATTGTGACAACTTAATAACATGAGGAAATAAGTTGCCAATACAGCTAGGGGTGAAAATAGACGGAACAAAGTAGAAAACCCTCTTCCGCTTTTGGTTACCACATGTTATCACTAAAACGGGACCGCTTCCATAATAGACGGAACGGAAAGGTGAACGAGATGAGCGGACTACGAAAACGGTCGGGTCGGTTACATAAACGGGACCTCATACTTTGATACACATACATGCGACATTGTTTATGCCAACCATGTCTTCAGGACTCTTAGGCTAGTGAGTTTTCATGAAACATATGGCTAGCATGATCTTTAGTCTATAAAAGAGCTAGGTGCATACTAATACGTATTAAGTGCATCATGTATTTATTAAATATGGAATAAGTACGATTTCGTCACGGCTAAAAAAGGGTGGGGGTAGACCTCTCCCGCTTCCCGTCTCGTTACCAAATTTGGGCATAAATACAAAAACAGGCGGGTCAAATGTAGAACTTAAATGGGATGGGGCGGTACGAGATTTATCCCATCCGTTTTCAACCCTAAGTACAGCCAATGGCGGACCTGCAACCCAGGCCGAGGCCCTAGACGTGGCCTAGTGAAGCCCATTACTCTTGTCGGTGCGGAAAGTAGTCCCGACACTAACTAGTATATTACGCTGTGATCAGCTTCTCGATGGTCGGTGCCAACGACAACACAGTGGGTCACAAGTTTATCCTGTTCCCTACGGGTCAGACGTCCAGCAGTGGTGTGCTCGAGGCAATCAGACACGTTGCAACCGTGGTGCTTGCAGGGAGCTACAAGCGGGCGGAGAGGAGGCCGGGCCTCGTGTCCCCGAGGTTTTGATTGAGGCGAGTGCCAATATCGTGTAAGGCGTGTAAGTCGCTGGTTTTTTCGCTTTTTCCTTCGTCGCCCCTCGCGTTGTGGGGACCGCCTCTCCTTTATAGGCCAAGGAGGAGGCAGACAGCGTGCCGCATCTAGCTACGTGTGATGGCATGGCGGACAAGCAACAGAGTGGACGGCCGCCCGGCGAATCTTGCTTCCGGCGGAGCGTCGGGCGTGCCCGTATCCGCCCAGAGCGGCTTCGAGGGTGGCGGCGAGAAACTTTCCGCGTGGTGGTCGCCGTCCGACGCTGACTCGAGGGTGCGGCCGACGGAGGTCGCAGGCAGCACGCCGCTCGGGCGGTGTCTTGTCGCCCGCATTCCCCACAGCTGGGATGACGCAGCAGTGCGGGATGGCGTCGTGATGGCGGGATGGCGATGGCCGCAGACCGACGGACGGAGGTGACGCTACCACCGGTCCGGCGCCATGGTGTGGCGCGAGCGCGCCCGCCTCGCTTCGAGGGTTCTCGCGTCCTCGAGTGCGCGCGTTGGCGTACGAGAGTGGGTGGCGCAGTTGTCGCGGAGCTGACACTGGCCTTGCCGAGTGGGTGGCGCAGTGTCGCGGAGCTGACATTGGCCTTGCCGAGTGGGTGGCGCAGTGTCGCGAGTCGACATCGCCTTGCCGCAGTGGGGATGGCCTCATCGGGAGAGTTGGAGAACACGGATATGATTCCCGGGCGTGTCGAGGGACGGCATGGCGCTGGATTCGCCTTTTGACCCGGGCGCCGCAAGTGTTAGAACAACGCCTCGCTTGGGGAGCAGTGCGGGGCGGCGAGCCCGTGAGGGCCTCGATCGAGGCGGAATCCCCTCCGAGGGGGCGACCGACCGAGCGAGGCGGAGTCTCACCCGGGGTGGGCGACCACCTCGAGCGAGGCGGGTCTCGCGGCGTGGCGCCGCGCCTCGAGCGAAGCGGAGTTTCGCCCGGGTGGCTGGCCGATCGCCTCGTGCCGGGGCCACCAGGTGGCACCGGGCCGTGACTATCTTGAGCTGCTTTTAGGTTTGTGAATTGCTTGTGTTTTAGTTTTGCGAAAGTGAATGGGTTTCCTGGTTTTTAGGGGACTTACGGCTGTCCCCGACAAGAGCCCCGAGCATCCGCGGGTGTATCCGCTAGGATCCCGCAGATGTCGACGCTTGTCGATGGGACCTTCTTCCTCCCGATTGCTGTGCTATTCCGGGGGGCGCGAAGGACCCGCGGGTCTAGCCTCAAGCCTTGGAGGAGTGTGTGTACTCCTTCAAGGTTTTTTCGCAGCGCCGCCATTTGTGCGAGGCGTTTATTTCAGCCGCCTCGGCGTATTTCAGCCGCCTCGGCGGTGCCAGACGCATGTGCCGACGCTTATGCGCTTCGCATATCCAGAGGTGTAGCCACGCGTCGAGCCCTCGAGCCCGGGCCCGCTCGAGGCGATCGGGCGGGCTCTCCGACTTGTTTGTCGCCTCGCCGCCCTCCGCGGACGGGGTGAGGTGTCCACAACTCCCATCGAGGGTCGCGAGGGTTCCTCTTCAGTTATCGGGTGATTCAAGTGGACGCCCATGCCCTGCCTCGATAAGGGTTGGCTCGTGGTCCCGAGACTCGCCCATGAAAGCGCACGGGTTTGCAGGGTGGCTCGGTCCTGTCCGGGGACCGAGGGCGCAAGCTCTCCTCGATGGGATCCTCGACTAGCTGCCCTCGCTGGCTCTTGAATACGACATGGGGCGCCGAGCCGGTGAGCTCGAGGACGCTCGACGCGCGCCTCGCCGCCCCTCGACTGCTGATCCGGGCGCCTGCTCGACCCTTCGAGGGTCGCTCAACCCCGATTAGTAGGGCTGTGCGGGGTGGCGCTAAGTGCCCCGCCTCGATTGCATCCGCAGGATTCGTGGGTTCGCGGGTCGAGCCGACCCCCGAGCCGCCGATCGAATCCTCTAGAATCGAGGGCACCGTGGCGCCCGCCCACCGAGCGGTCTCGAGGCCACCGTCGCAATCGCACCCTTCGAGGGTCCGGGTTTTTCGAGCACCGGCTCGGGCCGCGCGAGGGTCACACTTACGTAGTAAGGGACCAGGCCGCTTAAATGCCCAGCCAGGTTGTCGCCGCCGCGCGCGCGCTTTTCAGCGCCGCGCCGCCGCCGAGCGGGCGAACGGACGGGCCGCCGCGGCTCTTCGGTTGTCGCGCCGTAATGATCGCGCGTGCCGGCCGCCGTTTTGCGGTGGGCCCCGCTTGTCGCAGATGCACACCGCAATGCGCATGACGCTGGTTTGGGGAGCGTGGCTCTTAGATCTATAAATCCAAGTAGAGGAGGCGGAAGTTCCTTACCGTTACTTTAGCGCCGCCGCCTTCGTTTCGCTTCGCCGCGCCTTCGCTTCGCCCGCCGCTAGCTGCCTTCGCGCATAACCGCAATGGCCCCCCACCGATCACGGCCGGATCCGCCCGTGGAGCCGCCGACGGTGATTTAAGCTCGCCCGAAGCGAAGCTCGTGAACAGGCCACCGGGCGCCGAACGTGGAGGGCAGCTCGGCGTGGATCGCTCACGGCGACGGACGGGAGCCCAACCGCCAGACGGCTACGCCGCCGCCGCCTTCATCCGACACCATGAGCCGCCACGCAGAGCCGCTTCATGCGCTGGACCGTGCCACCACCACGGGTGGAGCTGCACAACTCGCCTCTATCGCGATTTCGCAGCGGCCACCTTCGCTGGCGCCCGCGAGGGATTTCGGGATCCCAAAGTGAACCGGGATCTCGGGTCCATCTCTTCCGCGGAGCCGCACACGCCGCTACGCCCGAGGACGGTGCGCCGGGCGGTGCGGCCGGCGCTTCGCCGGTCTCTATGGATTCGCGCAAGGAGTTATACATCCTCGCACGATGACATCCAACAACGCGAATGGGAGCGGGTGGTTCACCAACGACGGCGCCGGCCTTCCCCTACACCGCAAGGTGTCAAGGAGAAGGCCGACCGGCACCACGCGTGTCCCCTTCTTCGCACCAGCGCGTTGGATTCGCTTCCTAACCGCTGAAGAGCCCGGGCGGATGCCGGGTTGGGGCGGGCGGTCCTCGCGAACCTCCACCACCGGCGGATCGCCCTCATGGAGAGGGAGCCCAGATTACGAGATGAGCGAGGCGGCCAACCCACGCCGCTGGCGCGTGCGGTTCTTGAATGAGCGCCTCGCTCGGGAATACGCGGCCACGAGGGCGAGGCGCGCCATCAGCCTCAAGGCCGGCCGACACAGCAACGACGACCTCTGGTCGTTCGTTATGCTCCCGACGCCCGGCGTGAGTAGGCCTTCCTCCCTTTCTCGTTCCCTTGCAACGTACCAGCATGGTTTTGACAGTCGCCTTTTAGCAGAGGGTGACCGTGGATGCCTCGCGGTCCGACCCGCCCACGCCCCGAGCTCGAGCGGTTGCCCGTGCCACGCAGCGGCGGGAGCAGGAGCGGGCGGCGCGCAGGAAGGAGAAGAATCCGGGCGGCGGAGCGCGGGAGCAATGGACGAGGAGTATCGGCCGCGAGCAGCAGGGACTCTTTCCCGGCGACTCCGGGAACTCGCTGGGAGAGGAGGAAGAAGAGGAAAGCGACGGGGGGCGCCCCGAGAGGTGGAATCCTCGACCCTCACCGAGAGCCGGGCGGTCCGTGGGCGCGGCGGGCGCGAAGCGCCAAGCTGCGCCGTGGAAGCGGCCCTGGGAGCGCTGGTGGCGACGACGAGCGCCACAAAGAAGCGCCTGAACCCTTGAGGAAGAGGAAGCGAGGTTTCTCCACCTTGAGGTAAGCCCCTCCTCCGGACGCTCCGGCCGAGGGGCCGAGCTCGCTTGTTTGTCTCCGTGTTCGCAGGGTGGCGCCGACCGCTCGCCTCGCCCGCTAAAGCGCCAGGTCGGATGCGCCCGCATCCACGAGGCGGCGCTGCCGAGGGCGCCACGGGCGGCCGAGCGCGGCGATGACGGGCGAGCCATCACGCGCGGCCGTGGCCACGGAGCCGCAGCAGAGGCGACGCGCGGCGGTTACGATCGCGCAACCGCGCCGACGGTCCGGCCTTCGCTGTGCGCGGCGGGTGGTCAGCGGCGTGGTGGAGATCCATGACGACGACGCCGCCACCGGATGGGGCCAATGGGAGAACTGCTCGCGCCAGCCCCCGAGCCCGCGGGTGGGTGTTAGTGATGCGGAGGATGGCGCGTGATGCCGCAGCCCTCGGCGCATGGCGCCGAGGCCTCGCTGCTGCCGCCCTCCCCGCCTGGCGGCGCCTGCGTGGCGCGGTGGAGCGGGAGCGAGCAAGCCGCCGCGCCGCCGCCCTCTCGCCTCGAGGCCCGCCGAGCGGTGCGCTGTGGCAAGAGTTCCGCGACCACGCGCCGCTCAACAACGCTACCGGACGAGGCGCCGCGATCCACGGGGTCCCGCGTGGTGGATTTTCCGTGCACGCTGCTCTTCTCGTTGGATTTTGGAGTTTCTTCCCTCGCCTCCCGCTCGCGCTTTTTCCGACTCAAACTCTCTTCCGCTTTGTTCCGCCGTGGCAGTGAATTGAGGGTCGCCGCCCGATCACCGAGCTCCGAGCGCAATCGTACCGGGACCAATACGACGCTCTTGACGCTTGTCGAGGCCCCGCGACCGACAACGGGTGGCCGGAGTACCGGCCCGTGCAAGGGGACGAGCTCCCGAGCAGACGCCCAGCGGAAGGTGTCTCGCGCCGGGCGGTGCGGACAGCGCCCCGAGCGGGACGAGGCGCCGCGGAAGGCGCGAGACGCAGCCGCTGGCGCTGCATCGCGGTGCGGCAGAGTGGGAGACGGAGGTGGCTCGATTCGCGCCCTAACAGGACTGCTGCAACCTCGAGGGAGCACGGCCTTGGCAGAGCCAGCCGAGGAAAGGGCCAAGGAGGCCGAGCAACCGAGGGCCACCGGCGACTGTGCCGCCTCCCTTGCCTCGACGGGGAGCAGCACGGAGCGGACGCGCCATAAGCGGACGCGCCCTCCAGAGCGAACCGCCTCGCCGAGGCTCGGGCCGCCTCGAGCGCGAGCGCCTGCACGAGAAGAGGCCTGTGGCCTCCTTCAGCAGAGCGCGCCGCACTCGAGGGGGGCGCAGTAACCCTCAAGCAACGGACGAAGAAGTCTCGCGCTGATGGGAGCCGAACCGCTGCCTCCCACGAGGACCGCGCGCCAGTCGCCGAGGAGCAGTGAAGCTACGGTCCCAGCTGCAGCAGAGGTCAAGTCGCGCTGCAAGGCCCTCGATACGAGAAGAAACAGTTGAAGGTGAGTCGCCTCTTCGCATTTTGCGTGTCGATTTGGTTCGCTTGGGATCCGCCTCCCAATTTTTGTTTTTCGCTCACTTTCAGCTCGCGAACGCCTTGGGAACTCGACGACCTGTGCAGAGTCCCTCCAGCGGCCTACAACTCCTCACAGCAGAGCCGGAGGAGCTGCGGCCGCCGCCTCGAGGCGTGCTGTGGGGTCAAGAGGGCGGCGCAGCCGGGAGCTCGATGGCGAGTCGCCCGCGCCCCGCAGTACAGTTACCCAACAGGCGCGCGCCTTTACCCGGAGTTCGTGAAGCTTTCTGGCGTGGTGGCTTCCCACTACCAGTCGACCTCGAGGCCGCTTTCCACGCCACGCCGTTCCCGCTGGCGCCGACGACGAGGTGGCGATGAACCGGCGGATGGATGCGCCGCCTCCCGCCACGACATCCTCGCCGAGGACTTCATGGACTTCTCTTCCTGACGCCTCTACCGGCGGCCCCAAGCTCAAGACCATTGGGCGTTGTGCCCTTTATGTTTTTGATGTTAGAATTGAGCCGCTGGCTGTTGTAATAAACATTCACTGCTTAAAACACTTCAATGTTTGTAAGTTGAAAACTCGTTGTTTATTTCGCAATTGTGTTGTTCTCGCCTCCCGCTTTCTTAGGCGAACCCCGGCCGGGAAGGTTTTCGTCGCACGGGTAGCTCATAGGCAAAGTGGCGAGGGGAAGGGCCAGATCCTCACGGAGGCGTGGCTATCCTCGACTGCTGTCGCCTTTTTGGCCACTGGCCCAAGGTGGGTTCACCCAAAGTTTGGGTCGAGGCATACTTAGCACATTTATGGCGAATTTTGCGAAAAATGGGACCATTTTTGGGGACGCCCACAAAGAGTCTCGAGGGGATTTGGTTTTCGGAGAAAACCAAGTCGCCTTCGCCTTTATTAACTGATGGAAATTACAGCCAACCTGGGTGTTGGGTATGTAATGACAAGAAAACTTGGAAATTCTTTCTAAGGGTAGAAGCGACGAGCTGTTGGATGTTCCAAGCGCCAGGAGTTCCTCGCCCTCGCTGGCCGCCTTGTAGGTGCCGGGCTTGAGCACTTTGACAACGATGTAGGGTCCCTCCCATGGGGCGATAGCTTGTGGCGGCCTCGATTATCTTGGCGCAGCCTTTAGGACTAGGTCCCTTCGTCAAGTCTCGGCCAGATCTTCCGGCCCGTGCCCCGAGCTCGCCGGTATCTTGCTGAATGCATCAGGCCAAAGGCGGGCTTCATTCAACCGATCCAAAGTGAGTCCTCGCGGTCACCGTTGGCGCCTCGCCGTAGCTCTTGACTCGGGCGACCCGTATTCCTGCATCCGTGGGAGGACGCCCGCGCCATAGACGAGGAAGAACGGGTGAATCCTGTGGCTCGCCGGAGTGGTTCTCGAGGCTCCATACGACCGCCGGCAGCCTCGGAGCTATTTCGCCGACTTTGTTCACCGTCGAAAATCTCGGGCTTGAGGCCTTGTAGGATCATGCCATTGGCCCGCCCACTTGACCATTGGTCTGCAGGCGACGCCGCCCACCCACGCGATGTGGTGCTTGTCGCAGAATTCCGTGAACTTCCCGCCGGTGAACTGGGGCCCGTTGTCGGTGATGATGGAGTTAGGCACCCCAAACCGTGGATGATGTCGTGAAGAATATTACGGCCTCGCCTCGAGATTCGTGATTGGGCGCGCCACCCACTTGGAGAACTTGTCAATGGCGACAGCAAAAGGTAGCCCCGCGCCTTCGTAGGGGCCCGACATCGTCCACACACGGCAAAAGGCCACGTGATGGGATCGTCTGAGGCATGCGCCGAGAGATTGGGTCTTGCGGGCGTAAAAGCGCACCCGCAGCGGCGCGCCGCGATCTCGGCATCGGCAACGCGGTAGGCCAATAGAAGCCACTGGCGAAACGTTGCCACGGTGCGTGGCGCGCGTGGTGGCCACACTGCGCGCGTGGATGTCCCGGAGCTCGCGCCCACAGGGGATGGGTATGCACCGTGCGGGGCGCGACGCGGCGCTTATGCGACTTCGCCGTCGGCGAGGGTGAACGACTTGGCCTTCTGGCGATGCGTCGGCCTCGGACCGATCCGAGGAAGCTCCTTGCTCCATCCAGCGAGGTACTTGGCCCGGCCATCCTCGCGCGGGCCGCTCCGTGTCCATGGCCTCGGCCGCAAAGGAGGCACAAGCGCCTCGTTCGTGGGGTCTTCATTCATGGGTTCCGCCCGTGGGTTCGAGGAGCCCCAGGGTTCCTCTTGACTCGAGGGTGTCGATTCGAGGTTGACGGACGGACTGGCGGCGTCTCGTGCAAAACGTTCGGGGCGGTGATTCGCCCGGCCGCGATTTTGCGGTTCGTCGCCTCCTCGTTGTACTGCGGAGTGCGTGGTTAAGCTTCGAGGCCGTAGAACTTGTCTTGAGAGCTCGTCCGGCGTTCTGATGAGCCTCCATTTTGTTGTCGTGACAACTCGCATTCTTCATAACTTGGTCAATCACGGTCGAGTCCCCACGGCGTCGGCGTTTGATGCTGTCTCGATGGCGATTCGGAGGCCGCAAAGAAGGGCCTCGTACTCCGCCATGTTGTTCGAGCGAAATGCGGGCGTCTGGCGTATCTCATGTGCTCCCGGTGAGATGAAAGAGCGAGGCCGCGCGCCCTGTTTTCATCACCGACCCGTCGAGTAGAGGTCGACATTCGGCTTTGGATTTGCGGCGGCGGCGGTGTGTGTCCGTCCATTCGGCGGACGAAATCCGCCGATTTGGGACTTGATTGCCTTGCGCGGCGCATAGGCGGCGTCTCGCCCATCAATTCCACGGACCACTTGGCGATTACGCCGTCGCGTCCGGGTTGCGGATGATCTCACCAGCGGGGCGAGGAGACCACCGTGGCCGGGTGGGCCTCGGTAGTGCTTGGGAGCTTGCGCGCGAGCACTCTGCGTGAAGCGACCGGATGCGTAGGGTACCGTGCCTTGGTCTCGGATAGCACTTGGATGTAGTACACGGGCCTACGGGTGGCGGGCGTGCCCCTCCTCATGCGCTCCACCACGATGGCGTGACCACCACGAGTGGTCGCGGCGGCGTAAAGTCTGAGGCTCGTGGTTACAGGCGGCGTTAAGATTGGCGGCGTGGGCGGCGTCGCTTGAGTTTGTCAAGCGCCTCACAGGCCTCGGCGGTCCGGGAGAAGCGCTCGTGTTTCTTCGGAGTCGGTAGAGGGTAATCCCTTCGCCGAGCCGCGAGATGAAGCGGCTCAAGGCGAGCACCCAACACCTTCTGGACCCCTTGAGGTCTCGAATCGCGCCCATCCGTTCGAGGCCGCGACCTTCTCGGGGTTGGGCTCGATGCCCATTGGAAACTATGTATCCCAGCATGCCCATGACACTCAAGACGCACTTCTCGGGGTTGACTTCACCCCGTTGGCTCGCGAGCAATCGAATGCCACGCGCAGTCGCTAACCGTCGTCGCCTTCACGGTTTTCACGACTATGTCATCTCGTAAGCCTCAGCACGGTTCGCCGATGTGGTCTCCGGAAAACGTCTTGCATACATCGCTGGTATGTAGCGCCCGCGTTCGAGGCCAAGCGCATCGTTACGTAGCAGAACATTCGAGCGGCGTGATGAGCGAAGTCGCAAGCTGGTCGGATCTTTATTTGGTGGTACCGGAATGAGGCATCGAGGAAACACAATAGTTCACACCCTGCGGTTGAGTCAGCGATTTGATCGATTCGTGGCAAAGGAAGGAACTTTGGGACATGCTTTATTCAAACTAGTGTAATCTACACATCCGCCACTTCCCATTCTTTTTCTTAACTAGTACGGGATTAGCTAGCCACGTGGGGTGAAAAACTTCCTTGATGAACCCGGCCTCGAGGAGCTTCCGCAGCTCCGCTCCGTCGCCCGGCGCCGCTCTTACGTCAAGCGGCGCGGCCGTTGTTCTGCAACTCGGGAGTGAGTAGGATATCAAGGAGTGCTCGGCGACCTCCCTCGGGATGCACAGCATATCCGAGGGGCTCCTGTGAAGATATCGGCGTTGGCGCGGAGAAAGTCGGCGAGCACCACTTCCTATTTCGGGTCGGTGGGCGACCCTCAACACCTTGCCCTCGGGGGCTGCGGTCGAGGCACCTCCCGTTTGTTGAGCCTCGAAGCGGCGTGCTTGGCGGAGGTCGGGGCCCTCGTTGGCGGCTTCTCCATGTCGCGACAAGCGTTTCGTCGGCGCGAGGGCCTCGGCGTGCTCGGCCTCGGCGTCGCGGTCGAATGCGTGCTCGATCGGCGAGCCCACGGTGATTCGCCTTTTGGCCCGGCATCTTCATCTTGAGGTAAGTGTAGTTCGGGACCGCCATGAACTTGGCATAGCGGACGGCCAAGGATGGCGTGTGCAGCGCCGGAACCCCACTACCTCAAGGTGAGGACCTCCTTGCGGAAGTTGTCCGGTGTCTTAGAACGGTGGCCGTAGGTCGATCTGCGGTGGGCAGCGCTTACTGGCCAGCACGCCATGGAGCAGCGCCCGTCTTTGGGCCGCGGTAGTCAACCAATCCCCATCGATCGTAGGGGTGTGGGCGTGAGGATGTTGAGGCTGCTGCCGTCCATCGGACACCTTGGAAAAGCGGCGTTGCGATGATGGGATCGGCGACCAGCAGTCTTGGCCGGGTTGGGGATGCGGTTCGGGTGGTCCTCGCGGTGAAGGTGATGGCGTCCTCCAGGCCAATCGAGGAAGGAAGGAGGTGCCCTCTCATGGCGAGGACCTCGTGCCGCTCGCTTGCGCCGGTTGGTGGACATGTCCACCGTCGGTCCCGAAGATGAAGAAGGCGTTCTCCGCGCGGGGAAGCCGTCGGCGTCTCCGCCCCCGTCCTTCTTGGCCTCGTCCTCCTTCTTGGCGGCCGGCGGTAGTACTTCTTGAGCATGTCGCCTTTGCTCAAGTGTGTGGTTGGGGGTCTTGTAGTGCAGGCGGGGCTTCTTCAACATATCGTCGAATCTGTAGGGGCCTCGAGGGGCTCCTCGAGGCCCTTCAGCCGGGTCAGCTGCGAGGGCCTCGTCCCGCCGTTGTCGTGCCCTAACCTTGGTCGTGCTTCTTGCCCTTCTTGCCCGCTTGTGTTGTCTTTGGGGCTCCTTGGACTGCTGCCCTCAGCGGCGCGTCGTCCAGCTTGCCCTTCTTGCCGTCGAAAATGGCACCTTGCCTCCTCTCGGGAGGCGGCGGTGGCGATGTCGAGCAGCTCGTTGGAGTCGGCCGGCGGGCTCCTCCAGCTTCGCGCGAGGTCCCGACAGTCGTGCCTTCAAGGAAGGCGTGCGATCTCGGGCGTGAGCGCTCGGGAGCTCGATCTGGCGCTTTGGCGCGTATGAAGTCCGGAGGCGACTCGCGGGCTTACGGCGTGCCTTCGTAGGTCGAGGAGTTCAGGCGCACATATGTGCCACAGAGTTCTGACGTGCGACTAAGTCATCCGGTGTGGATGCTGGGCGGTAGGTCTCGAGCCACGTTAAAGGCCGAGAAATCACTTGAGTGCGGGCGGATGATCACCGCGCATCGGTGGTGGCTCCGGTGACAAAGCGACGGTAGTCGTTGAGCCACCTACGGTCCGTCTCCCGTGTACTTGTCGATGGTGGTGTGGCGGAAGCTGGGGAAACTCGCCGCCTGGTTCCGGAACACTCGGGTTCCGGGGTTCGGCGTTGGCGGCCAGTCCTCTCGGTGTCGGACCACCTCGTCGAGGTGGTAACTGCCGCCGCTCGCGCCTCGCGTCGCCCTTTGCTTGGCGTTCGGACGTTGGCGTCTCGTCGTGGGCCTGCGCAGCGCGTGTCAGGATCCGCTCCTTGGCGGGCGTCTTCTACTGGTTTGGCGGCTGCTCCGCGCCCGTCGCGTGGACGGATGCCTCCTGATCGCCAGCGCGCGCCCGTGCCTGGACTGGTTGCGCATGCGGGGCGGAGCTCTCGGCTTTCTTTGCTGCGGCCGCTTGCTCGATGAGTCTGCGCCTCGCGGCGCGAATTCGTCCGGGTGTCGATGGCTCGGGCATGGCCCAGTAGTGTTACCGCCGCGATGAGTTTTGGGCGGCGAAGTGGCGTGTGTGGGTCGTCCACATTGAAGTTGGCGTTGATGCGCTCGCGAGCTTGCTTCCGGCGTCTCGGGCGCGCGTTCGTAGCGAGCTTCCTGCGATAGTTACGCGAGGCCGCACTGCGGTACTCTTCATGAGCTTAGCCTCGAGCTCGCGTGCTGAGCATTGCGCATTGATGTCCGCATTGCCGTGGTGGGGCGGTGGCGGGTTGACTCCGGATCTTTGGGCAGCGTTCCGTCGCCCGCTCCGTTCTTGTGGTCTTGCTCGTTGGCGATGACAGCGAAGCACTTTCGCGAGGATCATAACTCCCTCGGCTGGAGTCGTCGAACAACCCGAACCGATGGTCGCGGCATCGAGGAATCGCGGAAGACCACGGTCGATGCCGAAGTCCCACTCTGCGTAGCCATGCGAAGTTGAGGCGGCGGTTCATTTGGGCGAGCCGTGTGCGACTAAATCGTTGGTGGTGGCGATGAGGTTCGGATTGGACAAGTGATGGCGGAGATCCTCGTCGACCATATCGGTCTTGACGGATGAAATGCAGGCCGCAGCAGGTTGCGCATCCCGTGGGGGAAACCGCGCCCGCGCCACGTGCTCCCCGCAGGTGCGCCACCGTGTCGCTTGGCGGGCGCTGTTGCTCCGCCGCCGCTGTTGCCCGCGTCGCCCGGCGCTACCGGGCGCGAGCGCCGACCGGGCGCTTTGCGGCGTCGGAGCCGAGGCGCTGCGGCAGCCACCCGGTGGGTGCCGAGCGCGCGAGGCGCGTGACGGGCATTGGGCCCGCCCACGACCCGCCACGGTGGAGCTTCCGGGTTGGTGAGGCGCATGAGGTAGTGCCCTCGTAGCCTCGAAAGTTCAGCTCCCAAACCGGATTTCGAATCCAGCGGGAGAGGGTCCGAGCTGCCCATGGCGCATCTCGGACGCTATCTCGCATTTAATCACCATCGAATGCCGGGTGAGGGAGTCGATCAGCCGCGAGTCCCCTACCCGCGCGCTAACCGGCAAGTGAAAGTAGTCCCGACACTAACTAGTAGATTACGCTGTGATCGCTCGATGGTCTGCCAACGACAACACAGGGACACAAGTTTATCCTGTTCCGCCGGGCCAGACGTCCAGCAGTGGTGTGCTCGAGGCAATCAGACAGCTGCACCGTGGTGCTTGCAGAGGAGCTACAAGCGGGCGTGAGAGGAGGCCGGCCTCCGTGTCCCCGAGGTTTTGATTGAGGCGAGTGCCAATATCGTGGTGAAGGCGGAAGGCGTGTACGCGCTGTTTTTTCGCTTTTCCTTCGTCATCCCCTCGCGTTGTGGACTACCTCCTTTTATAGGCCAAGGAGGAGGCGGTTTACAGCGTGCCGCATCGCTCTAGCTACGTGTGATGGCATGGCGGACGATGGCAACAGTGGACGGCCGTCTGGCGAATCTTGCTTCCGTGAGCGTCGTGGCGTGCCTCGTATCCGTCCTGTGAGCGGCCGAGGGTGGCGGCGTAGAAACTTTCCGCGTGGTCGGGTCGCCGACCCGACTCGAGGGTGCGGCCGACGGAGGTCGCGGCATGGCGCCGTGGCGGTGTCTTGTCGCCGCGTTCCCACAGCCGTGGATGGCGCAGCAGCGTTCCGGATGGCGTCGTGATGGCGGGATGGCGCGCCGACCGCGACGGTGACGAGGTGACGCTACCACCGTCCGGCGTCATGGTGTGGCGCGAGCGGCGTCCGCTTCCGCTTCGAGGGTTCTGCGGTCCTCTTCGAAGCGCGCGCGCGTGGGTCGAGAGCGGGTGGCGCGCGATGTCGCGGAGCCGACATCGCCTTGCCGAGTGGGTGGCGCATGTCACGGAGCCGACATTGGCCTTGCCGAGTGGTGGCGCGCAGTGTCGCGGAGCGACACCGCCTTGCCGCATGAAAGGCGGGATGGCCTAATCGGGAGAGTTGGCGCGCCGGATATGATTCCCGGGCGTGTCGAGGGACGGCATGGCTGGATTCGCCTTTGACCCGCGCACTGCAAGTGTTAGAACGCTGAACGCCGGGGGAGCAGGTGCGCGGCGGCGAGCCGTGTGAGGGCCTCGATCGAGGCGGAATCCTCCGAGGGGGCACCCACCCCGAGCGAGGCTGAGTCTCACCCGAGGCGGGGCGACACCCTCGAGCGAGGCGGGTCTCGTTAGTGGCGGCGCCGCCCTCGGGAGTTTCGCCGGGTGGTCCGGGCCGATCGCCTCGTGGGCACTGGGCCACTGTGGCCGGCTTACCGGGCCGTGACTATCTTGAGCGCTTTAGGTTTGTGAATTCGCTTTGTGTTTTAGTTTTTGCGAAGTGAATGGGTTTCCGGTTTTTAGGGGACCCTTACGGCTGTCCCCGACAACTCTCCCTAAATTGTTGGCCCAATAATGAAATCCTGAGGTATAGTATAGCAAAGAAGGTAGGAAAATGCAGCAACAATCAATTCTCTCAATCGCCGACCTCTCCTACGTGAGGCCGTAAAGGGATTCCATTAGCCGCCCACCGGCTCCAGCCTCCACCGGTGACCTCGCCATCCGGCCGCCACAACCTAGTTCTCCACTTGTCGGCCGCCCAGCCCCCGCCTGGCCGACCGCTGAGCGCTGCGACGACGCTGGGCGCGCGAGGCAGCCACCGCCGAGCACCGGCCTCCGACAGTTGGCCCTAATCGTCGCCAAAAGCTGGGCCCACCACTTAGTACAACAGCAGTCAAAGCAGTCGAGACTCCAGAGACAAAAACTATTCCAAGTGACAGCTGTAGAAGCAAAAAAAATCTAAAACACTCGGCATCAATCCATGGCGCAATAATCTCCCTCTCACGCCGTTCAGGCGCAAGAATATCCGTCCGCGCTATGCGCGCATCCTGCTGCTGCGGCGGCCTCGATCGTGCGGGCCCTGCGATCAGGAATGGCCCGCCGGTCAGCGGCGTCTGACTTGTACTGTCGGGGGTGTGCGGTGAGGCCGGGCGAGCCCGGCGAATCACGCCTTGGCGCGCGGGCGGGAGGCATCGCGGCGCCGGCGCGCGCGTTTTCGTTGGTGTGCCGGACCTGAAGATGAGCTACCTTTGCAATCGTTTCAGTGCGTGGCGTTGTGTACGTGACAGGAATCTTTACCTAACGAAACCTGGCAAATACCGAGGCCAGGGAGCGTGGCCACGTCTCGCGCAAATCCCAGCGGTCGATTCGGGGTTATGGACGGCTCGGATCGGGCCAAAATCGGAAGTTTTGCAAACAAGCCACTGAACTTTCTTGAAATCATGCTGCAGTCCAAGAAAGGGCTCAGGTGCACCAGCGGCGCGGCGCCCGAACAGCGCCGGCGCGCAAGAGCGGGCGTCGGATCTGGAGCTACGTCCTGCGAAGGGAGAAGAGAAGAAGAGGGACGAGAAAGGAGCGGCGGCGGAGAGCAGATCGAGGAGTCGAGGAGGGAGAAGAGTAGAGAAAAGAGGAGAAATGGGCACCACCAGAGAGCAGCGGCAGCGGAAATCATCGCGTCAGGCGAGGAGGCGACCTCGATGCAACTCCGTTCTACCTCGACCTCGACAACAATGAGAACGGCGAGCTCGGGCACGCTGCGACAGGGGAGGAGGACGCCCCAGAGGAAGAGGAAGACCCCGCCGCCGCCGCTACATAGACCGCCCCCGTTGCTCGGAGCCCCATGCCGCCACCGCTCAACCAGTTTCCACCGGGGCCGCTCCGGCGACACCCATGGCCTGCTCCCTCTGCCTTTCCTCTTTTTCTCTCGCTTTCTCTCACCCTCTTTCCTTCTCTGACCGCACGAATTGGATAAGGCCGGCGGATCCCATACGACACATGGAGTGCTGGCCGCGCTGTTTGGTCCACTGAGCGTGCGACGCGCCAACCAAGCGGGGCCCGTCTGTAAGTGCCATGTCGTGTCACCTCTCCGTTCCAACTTCCATGGACGTGGGCCACGTGGAAATGAAGGGAGAGAGAGGAGCCGCCGAGCCAGGCAGTCGG